>JACDJE010000592.1:137886-243173 GCA_016647715.1 Pavo muticus | reverse complement strand
AAAAAAAAAAAAAGTTGAATACCTTGCCAAATCATATCTTTGGTATTAGACAAAGAATTCTACCAGAGTTTGGTATACTGAATAGGAAACAGCATCCTTTCAGTTGTCTTTCCTGATAATGAGCTATTTTAGGTGCTCCTCTCTGATGTTTTCACTCTTTTCAGAGACATCAGTCCATCTAAATTAAAAGAAACTGCAACAAATATTTTTGTACTCATACTTACCAAGTCATCAAAGCTGAAATTTCTTGGGAAGCTAAAGAATGCAGTTCTCTTCTGCTTTAATCATACTGCACCTCATGGTCTTTTATTCCAGATATCTTATGAGTTGCGTGTGTATTTTCACATTTTTCCTTAGCCCATTTCTTTTTCTATACCAAGATGTTCAAGTTAAAAAGATTCTTTTCTTCAAAAAATAAAAGCAAGAAAGTAATTTTCTAGCCTCATCTGAGATTTATAGAGCCCAAGATTGACCATATTAAAGCAGATGTTTGGAAAATACTTGGATCTTTTCCTGTTTGTCAGCTTTTTTATTTATAAATGAGTGTTTAAAAAAAAAAAAAAGTACAAATAATGTTGTTTATACATGATGCAAATGTTAATGTACATATAATGCTTGAAAAGACAAAAGCAGTTGATGCTAGGTCAGCAGTGATTTAAAATTTTTCATTTTTTTATTCATTTTTCTTAGCTGGCAACTCAGTTTAATTCTGTGCCTTTAAATCCAGCTTTAAAGCCTCAGAAGAATTTGGCATGGTCCATGGATCAGGCAGATCTGAGAGGAATCAATTTGCAGCAGAAGCTAAAGAGCATGTATTTAGGAGATGAGAAGAGAGGGAACTGATGGACTGTGGGACATGTTCCCCCAAAAATGTTTGATGCTGAGACTCAGGTCCTGGAATGCTGTGTGATAGTAAGAAAGGTCATTTATAAGAGAAGGGATTGAAGGCACTGCATTGGTTGGACGCTGATAGTAAGCGTACAGAATGAATGATACACTATAGTCTAAAAAATTATATATGCCTCCATTCACTGGAATGATTTTCATTAGTTAGTGACTGTTAAATCTTTTAAAGGAGAGACTGGTTTCAGTAATTATGTATGTGAAAGTTTACGCAAATCTATGAACATTTCTAGTTTTATTGTTTAGAAAAGCTAGTGAATTTAATATTTGGCATCGCTTGTTTGACTTAACAGCAGTTGATAAAAATATCACCATAGGAGTGTATGTGTGTTTGTTCCCTTGGATGACTTACACACTAGTAAATGTAAAATTCATTATTTGCTTCTGTCCATATAAGTATCTTTAGAAAACAGGAGTTATTATTTTGAAACAATATCATAGAATCAGACCATTCTGTCTTTCACATAGCTGCTAAATTTCAGGTAGCATAAAGGAGATGAAAACAAACATATAAGCATCCTGGTATTTCTAAAATACAGCAGAAAAAAATAATGGTATATTCTGGCTTGAGCTGTAGCTGACTCTGCAGCTCTAGAAGAGGGTATAGAAAGCTTTATCACCTTATCTGGGGCTGCAAATGCCAAAAGCAATAGCTGCTTGTATATTTCTTAAAAGGAATTGCACTGTCTTTCACTTCAAAGTGTCTGTAGACATTTCATAGCTCTCAGTTTTTTTGAGTATTGCTACCAGAACCATGAGAAAGAGTAAAGAATTGCTTATAGCTTAAACACACAGATCCTAATTTTGATGTGCTTACATAACTGGTTGTCTGCCTAAGGCATTCAGTTACGTTATAGAGGCTGTGGATGCTCCATCCCTGGAGATTAAGACCAGGCGGGATGGGGCTCTGGGCAACTGGTCTAGTACCAAACCTGGAGGTTTGTGGCCTTGACTGTGGCAGGGGGGTTGGAACTTGATGATCCTTGTGGTCCCTTCCAACCCAAGCCATTCTATAATTCTATGGTTCTATGATAACACATGGCAATCTGCATCTTACAGTGAGTGCAGTAGTCTTTTGAAGTTAAACCTAGCCCACATTTAGAGATGTTTCAACATTTATGCTATTATTTCATTAATGCTTTTCAAATGCATTTTAAAATCTTTTTTTACATAAATCTCATTGTGAAGTAATGTTTTTTCATTGTTTTTGTTGTTGTTGTTGTTGTTGTTTCCTTGCCCCCTTGATTGCACTCTCAGATTGGAAGAAATTAGACATTGTTTACATTATTACTGAAAATCTTCTGTAAATTCATTCTTTTAAATGGTTGTAGTTAGCAATGTTTACCTCATAAAACAAATGCTTTGCATCCTCTGAAGACTAATTTACCCATAAATGCACACATTCCCCAAGCCTAATGTGCATACAGTTCTATATGCGCTGAGGTAGTATGCAGTATAAATAAGCATGTCTTAATAATGCTGCATTTTCGAATTTCAAAAACTGTTTAAAACCTTGACTTTGAAAACTCTATATGACTCTACAGAGATAATCCCTACAGATAAAAACTATTACCTTTGACTTTCTTTCCCCCCCCACCCCCTTTTATCTTGCTTCACAATACTGGAAGTTGTAAAAAAGGCCTTCAGGTTTTTGTATAAATTGGAGAAGACACAGACACACGCATGCGTGTGCATGCACATATATACTTTGATTTTTCATGGTCTCTCCTCAGGAATCTGATTTGCTAAGGCCCTTAAGGTTTATTTCAAAAGTGCACTGAACATATTTCAAGGATCAAAAGATTTGAGTTCTGAACACATTTTTTATTTCCACTTCCACTTTTTCAAACAAAAACAAGCATTTTCCTGCAATAGACTCATTGCAAGTCCTGGTTCTAGCAAGCTATTCAAGGTCAGGTGGTCATCTGTAGCCTAACTGCTCTTTATCAGTGGTTTGTGCTGAGATGAGCAATTAAATATCGCTCTCTGTTTTTCGTGCACAATGTATTTTTGTCATAAGCTTGTTCATTACATTTGTATTTTTAAATTAGAATAACATAAGAGAGTGGGAGTAATCTAGATCATTATTAATGAGAATAATAGAATCTATGACCTTTGGATATAATGTTATTTTACAAAAATATCTGACATGTTTCAGACTGAGCATATTTTTATTTGTCAACATTTTGGTAAATTTTATTACTTGTAGATAGCTGTAATAGTTGATCCAACTTGCTAGTTTATTATTCAAATTCCTTGTAAAATTTTCCTTTTTTCTGTTCTTTGACATGAGGAGACATATGAGGGATTTGCTGCCAAATGTTCATTATGCCTTCTGATGTGGTCCTATACTGTTCAACTTTTTCTCTCTCCACTTATGATACCATCAAATACTCTTGACTGATTTAGGAGCTGGTTATACATCTATTCCCAGTTACATTCCAATATCCAAAATGCAATGATAGTAAAAATGCCTTATCCAGAATTACCACTGTCACCTTGACTTCTGCAGATGTTATTTAACAATGATTGTATTTTTCCAGTTTTATCATAGAACAAATTGCTTGTGAACTTCGATGACATGCAGCGGGTAATGCAGGTGCTTTTCTAACACATCCCAAGGAAATAGATTGAATACTTGAAGCAGTAAATCTCATTTTGATCTCTGTAAAAAGGATAATGTCAACTCTTTTCCTCTCTCACTTCATCTATGAATGAGAATTTATAAATCCAGTGGTTTGAAAGGTAATTTGGATTAGGAAAGGGAGCAGAGAAAAATGCAGATAGTAGACAACCATGGTATCAGAATTAGCAAATGTAGTAAATATACTGTTATTGTTGTATGCATTGTGAAAGCTCCCATATAATGAATATTTTGGACCATTCCACCTTTGCTTTTCTTCTTGAGATTAACTCGGAGCATTTTGCATGATCTTACTGCAGCATTCAGAAAACAATGCAACCAACCATTTATCTTAGCAAGTAGTTTTTAGTTGCTGATGTTTGTACAGCTGATTGTCATCTGTACATATGATCTAACTTTTGTAGGGGACACTGAAGGAAGAACCAATGCCAGAAATGATGAATATGTAGTTAGCAAACCAGTAGCACTGACAAGCAGCTCCAATTTTGCTCCTCTTCAGTGCTCAGAGGAACTGCAATCGGTAGATTAGTCCACTGGCATTGGCTGTTAGCAGCAGGGACAGAATGATGGTAAACATGTTCTGTAAGTGAAAATGCTAATTGACATGCAGGCTTGAATTACCTTCTCAGTTTTTTTGGTGTAAAACTCCAACAGAGCATTGACAATGCCCTTCACCGAGGAAAGTAAGTTGTACGAAGAGTAATTGGCAGATAATGTAGCCAAGGCTACAAATGGCTTGCCAATCCTTTATAAATGTCTCACTGATCATTCTTGATCACTTTAAGTAAATCAAGAAAAAACTAAAAGTTTCTGTATCATTTTGTTAGGATTTAGTAGATCTAATGATATATATATATTGTTGATGGTCACTTCTCCTCTCAATTTTGTACTTGTTCAGATTAAGCCCTGGCAATTAAACAGGGCATTGTGGAAGCCACCCAGCACTCAGGTACTGATGTCAGAATCTCTTAGGAAGTAGTTGTTTTGTTCTTTTCTGACTGCTATCATGTATCAAGAAGAATCTAATATCATTTACCTCATTACATTCTATATGAATCACCATACCCTTTCGGCAGATTTTTTTTTAAATTTTATTTGTAAAGGGGCTATATGAGGATTAAAGTCAACAAACTCATTATGATATTCAGATATTTTTCCAAGGACCATCCTTGATTTGATTTAACAATATGGTTTAAACCACCAAATAACTTGCTTTAAAGATGTGTTAGTTAAATATGCAGGACACTTAGAGGTGGCACAACTTGTGTTACTTTTCTAAAGCATGAGCTTTTACAGATACTTGAGATGACAATTTTTACTGAAGTCCATGCAATTTAGTTTAAAATATAAACTAAAGGAATTAATCCTAAGAGTGGGTTTAGTCTCAATTATCATTAACTTTCTCGAGTTAAGGTTTCTCATTCTCACTAATTTCCTGACACATTCAGCAGAAATCTGGTCAACATAATTGATAGAAGTTAGGAAGTGAATTTCTAAAGAACTATGTACAGTTATGTTAGTATCGAATGAATTGCTGTCTCAAACTTACCTTCTGTAATGACAAGATTTTGCCTATAAAAGCCCTTGAATTACGAAGCATCTCCAGAGGAAAAAAAAATAAGATCTCCTTCTAATAGCAAGAGCCCTCTTCTCTAAATATTTTTTCAGTATGTTGTTGTCCTGAGATTTGGGTTTTCTGAAAAGAGGGAAATGACAGGGTTCAAACTTGTATATATCTTGTATAAAGAATTTCTCATGTTCTTGTATATGCTGACTAGGTTAATGGCCTAGTAAATGTCTTGAGATACAAAGATATACCTCAGTATGCAAAAATTCTTAGAAGAAACTGCAGCGTTTGACAGCTCTGTAAGACACTGAACATAGTGGCTGGTTACTTTTACAGTTTTAAGCACTCATGTTAAAAATACAAATGTTCATAGATGACCTAGCCACAGAAAATCATAATTCTGGGAGTTAACTAAGGAGAGCCCTGCCACTGTACTGTCTTTAGGATGAACAAGGGACGGTCTTCAATCTCATATCTTATTTTTATGTTGTATCTGTTATCACAATATGATTTACAAACTTTTCATTCATGCTCAGAATTTTACTGTTAGGTAACTGATACACAGACAGGATAAAGTGACTTTCCTGAGGATTTAATAATTATTCAGTAGAAGATGTCAATGGAAGTTATCTAACTAAATGTCTTTGAAGACATGAGCCTCAACGTTTTGCTACTTCTAATTCTCTACTCTAGCATTACTCTGATTGCTATTCATGGCTGACACTCCTGAATGTTACTCCCTTAATAGTAACAGAGATGTGCTTCATTTTCACAATTTGTTATTGGATATACACAAGGGCTACTTTGCCACTTAAGCAATTGCTGTTGAATTCTGAAGTGTTTCTATTCGGGTGAGGTACAGATAATTATCTTCTAAATAGGAATCTCTAAAGAGAGATAACAAACCTCTCCAAGTCTGAGAGTGCTAGAAGCTGTAAATGGAAACACTGCTACTGACAGTTATGATGTTGGACTTAAACTAAGAGTGAAGAAAATGTTGCCATCCTAAGATAGTTTAATACATTTCTAATATGGCACAGGTTGGTAACTGGATGAGGAGCATAGCAGTGTAATACATGCTTAGAAAGCTTCTAAGACAGAAGCATGCAATGTCATGTGGGAAAAGCACTATAAAGCCAAGTAAGAATAGCACTGGAATGTATCATGTTTTGAAGTGGTTGCTTCTTCACATGTACAGCTATGCTGTTACAACATTACCACTGATAAAGTAAAACAAGATTCATTGTCTTGATTTTCATGTTTTTGTGTAACAGGTTAAGGACACATAGCAAGTATTGGCTAAATACTTCAAAATAAAGCAGAATTTAAGAAGGGTTTCAAACAAATAATGATAGCTGAAGTGGATAAAAGAGTACGAGTTCATAATCATTATTATCTTTTGTCATTTCAAAAGTACTATTTACAGGGTTTTGTTTCCCATTTCAGTCATTTAAAACCTAAGATATGTTTGTAGCTGATGAAATATGATGCTCCTGCAATACCCAGAAAATTAGATTTTAAAGTCTGAATTAATTTTAAACTAAATTCTGGAGTGACCAGAAGGTTCAGTTTAACAAAGAATGTTCTATTAAACTTCAGATATTTTTAAAAATTATCTATTGAATCTTTTTTCTTTCTTCTTAACATTTCCAAGAATTGTGTTTGTAGTATACAGTGACCTTGAGGACTTTAACTGGATTTCTTGGTTTGATAAACTCAACAAAGTAAAATAGTGAAAATAAAAGTTAGAAACATTTTTAAAGCAATTTTCCTAGAAACATTTTCAGTTGTGAATAATGAAAGAAAAACAGAAGTCTATCAAGATTTTCATTTTATTCTTTAATAGTCTTCATTATCTGGAGACGTAAGGAGGAAAGATGAATTCGTATGGCCAGCTGTAGGTTTTTGAGAAGACTCAGTAATAGCATATGTATATTCATAAGGAAAAACATTCATTTAGTTTATCAGGAGGAGGAGAATAACCTTAGTATGCAGATTTTTGCAAAACCTTGTTCAATCACAGACTAATCTTATCTAAAATTAGCTCAAATATGAAAAATCTACTGAGTTCATGTGTATCTATTTGTGTAATATTTGGGGGGAAAAATGAACTTGCAACAGGCACTTAAATAAAAGGAGTAGAATTGTCCACACATATTTAGCCAATACAGATGCCAAATCACTAACAGCAATTCTGGTGAAATAGATCATACTTTAGGGTTACTTCTGATTGCTATTACATGTAATTCAGCAAATCTGTACATTTTCAGTGTAGTTTTCTATGAAAATTTCTGAAACAAGGAAAGCCAAATATATTTTTTAATCCTGCTATACATTAGATTTGAAAGAGTGTATTTCTGAGAATATTTAGGAAATCTAAAATTTAAAATCCAAAATCAGTTTAAAAAAGGAACATTTAGTTACATAATGCATTTTCTTTTAGAATCATAGAATGACTTATGTTGTAAGGGACCTTAAAGACCATATGGTTCTAACCTTCCCTGCTGTGGGCAGGTCTGCCTCCCACTAGATCATGCTGCTCAGGGCCCCATTCAACCTGGCCTTGAACACCTCCAAGGATGGGGCATCCTCAGCTTCTCTGGGCAGCCTGTGCCAGTGCTTGACCACTCTCTAGTAAAAGATATCCTCCTAATATATAAACTAAATTTCCATTCTATTAGTTTAAATGAATTCCCCCTTATCCTATCACTACCATACTGTGTAAAAAAAACACTCTTCCTGCTGTTCATAAGCTCCTTCTAAATACTGGAAGGCCACAATGAGGTCTCCCCGACACCATCTCTACTCCAAGCTGAACAAGCCCAGCTCCCTCAATGGTTCAGTACAGTTTCCCTAGTGCTAGTTAGCATGACTGAAAGCAGTTCAACTAAAAAGGGACTCAAAACAAGTGAAGTATTCAAACATTTTCACACTTTTGTGGGTGAATATTGTAGTGGCAATTGAGAAGTTACACATTATTATTATTTTTTTAAATATTTTTTAAAGACAGCTTAGATTCTCCGGGCGACTTTGAAAAATTGGTTTATATGATTAAATTAACACATTTTTTTAAGAATTTCAGGTCTAAAGAGCAATGCATAGCTAGTTGTACATTTCACATTTTCTATGTTTTAATCAATTTTCATTATGGAGATGTTGTCTGAAAAAGAATAATGATAGCTAAGAAAAACAGTAGCCTTGAGCAGCATGGTCTCTCATCCAGTGTCACTCATTTCCCTGGTGGGTCATTTTAAATGAAAGATTTGTCCAGATCATCAGCTGATAAAATTAGCTCCCACTGGTGTTCTGGGCCTGGATGTGTTAGAGATTCTCAGAATGATAAAAAGGTACGGGGTTCAGTAATATACAAAGGCACTGAGGCATTTTACCTTCCTTCTCATATGTGTACCTTTCTTAAGAATATGAGAATGGTGTTATATTACAAAAAATCTTATTTCATTGTCAGTGTTTGCAGTTACAATCATGTCTTACCCTTCCTTTATTGGTTTCTGCACAAAAATAAAAATAAAAAAAAATAAAAGAAATAGGTCTCATAGAGTATTAGATTGCGTATGTGTTTAGCTTTGGTCATATGAAGAGGAATGTTAAAATCAAGATGTTCTTTTGTGCTTGCAGTTGTGGCCCACAATGGAGATAATCTGGTAATTCTGAAGGTACCAAACCTTTTAAAATATAGTAAACTGTATTCAGTAAATTATATTCTTTTTTGCATATACAATTGCTTCAGTATTTTATAACACTAAAGAACTAGGCACAAAAGCCCTTAGAACTATTTCATTCTCATAATACATGAATTCTAAAAAAGTGTACAGATTTTTCACAATGACAGGTATTTCTGAGGAGCAACTAGATAAGAATTTGTAGCTGTGGATAATGAAAAAGGAGGGCACATAAAGAAAGAAAAAACATGTTTAATATAAATTGCTCTTCGGACTTTTTATTCCATCTATCAGATATAACTGGTTTCATTTGACTAATGCAAATTGCTATTAATTTTAAGACTCTGATAGAGGCCCTGAACAACTGAAGCTTCTTATTTTATTTACTTTTTACTTTTTCTTTTGAATTGCCTTTAAAGAAGATCTTGCCAAGTCATACATTTGATTATCTCATAATAATAGTTGCAGTTCAGCAGTAGATTTACAGAAGATGAGAAGAAAATGTCTTGTCAGAAAGAATCATACTTCTAGAGATAAGGCCCAGATCCATATAATTTTTACAATATATGTTGATGTCAGTAAAAACTTTGATTTCTCACTTGACTAAATAAAAACATTTAGTAGAAATTGTGTCAATGGAATAAAAAATAACTTGCTGGAGGAAGGGAAATTTAAATAAGCTAACAGAATTAGATTAATGGATCAAACATTGGGTGCTTCTCTGGAAGCAAACTCCAGTATTCAGGACTCTAAAGATGTCCTGAAGGGTTGTTCACAACTCGATGTAACACTTTCTAGATTTAATCCATAACAGACCGCATCATATCTGAGTCTAGTAATTAACACTGAATAGATCTGCAAATATAAAGGCACTAGGCTCTGGATCTCTAACTTCTGTCAAGTATGTTCTGTCAGAAGTTTAAGTATCGCTCATTTCTGTTTGAAGCTGTGTGGAAGGAGGCACAAGATGAAGCAATGGTAAAAGATTACTTCATAAGAAAAGTCATGAACACATCTAGTCTGCTTCCTGCAGAACTTGGGAGTTAAATGAACAAATCTACACAAAACAATAAAGTTTGAGGAGATAGGAGCTTTAATCTCTAAAACTGGCTAAGCTTTATTCACGCTACAAAAGAACAGTAACGTGGAGGTCACATAGTAACAGTCATTTGCATGATCATCTCATTATAAAATCTGTAGGAGTCTGTCCACTGAGTTCACTGTGTTTTAGATAGGGTCTCTGCTCAAGAATAGCCTCTTATTCTGCTTATTGCATTGAAGTACACAAACTCTGAAATGTTGCTGTGAAGCACCTCCTTTTGTAAATGAATTCTGTAGTAGGAAAACCACAATTTGTAGCAGATCACAAAGGTAATGGCTGAAATACTTTCCAGTGTACATAAGACAAAAAGCCCTGGAGATCAAAATCAGAGTTTCAGTTGAAAAGCAGCGCTCCGGAAAGAAAGTTGGCCATTACAAGAGGAATCAGCAGAGACAAGGTTAAATACAGTGTATGTTACTATGTGAAACATCAGTGCATGACATTTCACAGCAGTTAGTAGGCCCAGATGCCCTCAGAGCCCAGTTCATTCCTCCTCCATTCTCCACTGCACTTTGAACAGTAAGACATCTCTAACAGGCAGCTCGCCCATATGCTTTTGAGCCACTTTGCAGTAAAAAAGAGCAACACATGAACTGGACTTCTGTCAAATCCTTTCTGGAAATCTGAACATGTAATGTCCATTGAACCCCATTTTTGTCTCCTGTGGTAGTCTTGTCTTCAAAGAAGCCCAACCAGATGGTGAAGCCTGCCTTTTCCTTTCTTAGAGGCCATCAGTCTTTCCTCACACTGTGTATTTCTAAGTGTTTTTCCTGTTTTGATCTCTGAGAAAGACTTTCTAAGACACTTCCTGACAGTGAAGTTTAACGAGATTCTCAGATATGTTACAACTCTTTGTTAATCCATGGCTTTGTGGTAACTACCTGAACCTACTGAACTTCAACTAAGACATCTTGCAAAAGTAATATGTGATGAAGCTTCCCTGCAACTCAGCTCACCATGAGTAAATGATAATGACTTCTACTTATAAGAGCATCTTTTAACCCCTAAGATACCAAATGTTTTACAAATTATTGTCCTGATTCTGTAGTCATTTACTTCAGTAGAGAGAGGACAAAATTCTGTTCTCACAGATGAGTAACATCAAACATCCCAGTAATCACAGACAGAGTAAAATCATTGTGATACAAAGTAGAATAAAATAGCTAGTTAGGAAGAAATTTATATTGCCCTCATTTTAGAAATTTCAAGATGCAGTTTGTTCAGCAAGGTGAATGTTATAACTCAAGTTAGAGTTCAGCTGAAAATTAAATTCCAACCTTTACAATGAAGCCTAGTAGTTCTTGAATGAAAATGCATTTTAAATTTAGTCTGTGAATGTATTTTTCTGTATTTTTCTGTATTCCATAATCAGATTAATATATACTCAAAGACTGTCCTCTACTTCTGAATTATGCTAACATGTGAAAGAGCAATTACATGTTCTTGGGGAATCTCTTAGTCAGATATCATCAAGGACAAACCCCAGTCAACAGTGCTGAATGTTAGACTTCATCATGTTATATTCCTTCATGACAGCATAAGAAGAATAATAGTGGTGAGATTTACTCCTTAGTTCTTTTTCAAGGAATAGTCTTTCAGAGCCTCATTTTGGTCAAAGTTTTTTATTTCTTTTCAGTCAGAAACAAATATTCCACATGTGGACTTAAGGCAAAATCAGAATGTTAACTGGGAGATTGTTGACCAATAAAAATCCATTTCCTTCAATTAATATAAACAAGTTCATATTCTATGCCAGTGTTTTACATTATGCAATAGAAATCTAATCTCTTACAGATATACCATAGAAAACTCTGAAGGAAAGCTGTATTGTCACTGACACATATATTGCAATTGAAACAACATTCTGCTGTGAGGTAGGAAGCACCCAACAGCCATCAGTTACTGATCGAGCTAGATGAACAATACGTTATGAATAGCTTGACAGTTATAGCTCTCTACTGTCTTTTGAATTTACCAGTAAATAGAATACAGTATTATTATTTTTATTCACTGTAATTATTCAGTATAATTATCAAATAAATATCAATTTGAATAGTACCCTTGTCATGAACAATGTGATTTCTTTTACTGATTAGGTCACTGAGGCTATATGATATTTCTTCTGTTCTGTGAATGAGCAAATGGGATTATTTGGTGAAAGTATAACAATAACACAGAATAAAAACTGTTTATTCATGCACAAATGTCTTTGTAGGCAAATATAGGCGATTAGAATAATGGTGCTGAGAAAAATGTGCTCTATTTCCCAAAATTACTCTTTGCAAAATACAGCTGTAACAGATGGGTAACAGCTACTCAGGTTACTGAACAGAAAGTTGTAAAAAGACTAACTGAATGACATCAGATTTCAGCTATTACACTTTGGGTTAGAGTGAAATTTTATTTAGGAATTCTATAATCAATTCTTGTTTCAGTCATTGAATTTTTATATATCTTGGAATTTAGTTTCATTTAGCTATCAACTTCCCATTTCTCATCTGTGAATAATCCACAGTCAATAAGGTGTCTTTTCTATCTGTCTTTGCCTATCTTGTGTAAATTCTATGAGAAAAATGTTTGCCTCTGATATGCGAGACATATCTTTTTCTTGGTAGAAGAACTTGTGTGTAGTAATAAAAATAATGCTTACTGTAAGATGTAGTAGGGAAATCATATACATTTTGCTCTATTATTATGCTTGTCTCTGATTTTAATTGAAGAGTTGCTTTTGTTTAATTGTTATTCACGAAAGACTCTGCAGTCTTAAGTAGTTTCAATTCAAGGATTGTAACCTGAGAATTAAGAACATGTAGGATTTTCTGCAGTAGTGTAAAAAGAATCCACTTTCTTTCCAATACTTCTTTTTGTCACCATTTTCTTGTGCTGGGACAAAGAGGGAAGAGCAAGATGAGATGAAAGAAAGGCTGAACCATCCACTATGTATAATTGCTTTTGTTTTTCTACTTAGAAATATTTGTGATTTATTATTTCTTTGTGCGTTCAAGCCTTGAGGTTACATGGAAAAATATGTAAAAAAGACAAATATAACTATGTTAAGTGATGAATAATTAAAAATATTTAACTGAGAAATTGCTTAGTTTCAGTGGAGAATTATATGTATTATATATTTCTGCAATTAAAATAACCACGGCAACAAAGCGCTTGAGAAAGGAATATCCATAGGGAAAGATGTGTAAAGTTGTGGGCTGCTTTACATAGATACATAAAGCTGTAAAAAAGGCTGCTTTTTGCTAGACAGTTTATTATAGATTCACGAAGTATAATGCCTTCCAACACTGACCAACTCTTGTTTCTTCAAGAAGGCAGCAACACTATACTGTCCACTTATCCCATTGCGCTGGCCACATATAGAGAAAAGTATTCCTTCTCGAATACTGCAGTCATCAATTTTTGTCCTGAAGCCTGCTATTTTTAATTTTGTATGGTATTAGCAATTACAAATATTTGATAGAAAATGATAAATTTATATAGTCTTCTAGAAACAAAAATTTAGGCATAAGGAAGAAAGGCATAACATGATAACCTGCTTTTCAGTATTAGCTTTGACAGCTATGTATATAATTAAGGAGACGGTTCTCTTTAATCACATCTTCCTAATGGTATTTTCTTGAAACTTTGGTAAAGTGTCATAGTTGCTTATTATGAAATTCATAAATTATTTCATAAGTTTCTATATGGGATATTCCCTTTTAAATAGGATGACAAATATTAACAGGCAAATAAAATACCCTTCTAGCCGTTCAGGTAATTTGGTACTAGACATAAACATAGCCATCTAGAGGTCTGGCTTTCTATTGTTTTTCTTCATCATCTTTCCTCAGTTCACAGATTAATATTTTAATAAGCACTTGTTCAAATTATATTAATTGTAACAAAATTAATAGATAGCAAATATCTCCAATCTTTTCTGTCCTGATTCAGATGAGAATGTATGAATGGCTGTAGAATGTCAGTCCTAGCAATGCATCATACATACATGTAAGCATAGCAAGAAAAGGAAAAGAGTATTAATAATACTCTCCTAATCTCCAAGTATTTTCACCTTAGGATGTTTTTGAGAGAATTTTCACATATTTAGTAACTATCAGTTCTGTTCAGTGTCCTCTGTGTCCATGTAAACTTTCAACATCGTCAGCACTGTTTACTCAGAATGAAAATGAATACAAGTAAACCAAACCAAAAGATTTATATCCAACTGTTCAGTTAACATACAACAGATGCAACAAAACAACATTCCTTGACAAAAAAATATGCTATCCTATAAGGACAAAAATGCAGTTTCTATATTTATGACCCAAGGCATGGGACAAATCTTTATTTATTTATTTGTTAGATATTTCTCAATATAACTTTGAGGCACATATCAGTCAGTGTTGCTAAGATTTGTAGCAGGATGTCTGTGAGGAAAGCAGTGTACAAGGAAAAGGAAACTTTTAGCCCATGTAAAAAAATATTTTTATTTTCTTAGACAGAAATGACAGGATCCTTTGACGCGAAAAACTGACACTGGTGAAGTAGATCCATGTGGAGAACTGTGCTGTCTGCTTGTTTTCTCTGTGCCTCTATAACAAAACTGCATATCTGTGACTTTTACCTATTTCAATGCCATTTAAATTCCTTTCTGTTAGCTGAATTTTCCATGAAGCAGAACTTCTGCACCAAGGTCTCTCCTGATGTGGTATGAAATTCAAAAAGATTCAGTGGAAAGAAGTGTCCTATTCTCTTTCTACTTACTCCTTCCAATTTGTTCCTAAATGGGGGTCCTAACAGATACCTGTCATCAGAGAATAATCATCTTTTGCTCTTGTAACTTAGCATTCCATATAGGTCTACATTTTGAAACCTTACACACACATCCTTTGAATTCACTTGTTCATGACTATTAGAAATGCTGTAACACATCAGGAATGTGACTGTCACTTACGCCTTCATCATGTCACCTCAGCATATGCGTATTCCACATTTACATTAGCACATTACTTCATGTTTTGCCCTGGCTTGATTGACATTCAGCATACTAAATTACCTCCATTCTTGAATATCTTTAACTGATTATAGCTTTGAGACGCCCTCTGATAAATGGCTGTGTTCTAATTTTCAGAAGCAAACACTCTGATAATCAAAGGAACCTTCTGTTTATGCACTTCTCATCTGGCAGTATCACTGAACTGCTTTTAAATTAGTTTGAGAGCTTTAAAATTTATAGGCTTATAAATACTATTATCTAGTTTCATGTTTGAAGTTATAAATCCCTTTTATTCCACGTCACTTATTTTGTTTTAAGTTTATTCCAATTTCCATACTGTCTGATTGTATTCCAAGACAATTCATAGCCTGAAGAAAACCCTTTTAATATAATTTTGAGAAAGATCTAATTATGACAGTCAGATCCAGCTAGTAACCAGTTATAAGAGCCATGAATCACCTTTCTCAAGATGATGAGGTGATGAGGAGACTATAAAGTATTGTAGAATGGTATGTACTCTGAAAGGCTCTGTATACATCAACTACCTATTTCTGAGAGACAGCAGAGATATTAGGGCATAACCAAAAAAAACTTTTACAGTCTTGAGAAGTTTTAAGAAGTAACTACAGCAGTGGTAAGAATGATGCTAGCTTTTATTTATCACTCAGGGCACAAAACTTGCCAGTGAATTTTGATCAATGATTCAAAGGTCCTTAAATAAAAATTGAATTGTCTACTAATTCTCATTTTAATTCCAATTGCAAATAAACAGTATTTTATATTTCCTGTATTTTACTATTTCCGCCAGATCATGTGTCTGTAAAAAGCTCAAACTGAAAAGTAACGTGGAACCTGAAATTCCATTTCCAAAAGAATTACAGAAGTATAGAAATCTTAAAACCTAAGGAAAACAAAATCTTCAATTTTCTTAATGGTGAGAGTTGTAAAATGTCATTAATGGAAATCATGTCAGGATATCACTCGAAGTCTGAGAAGTCTCTGGCTTCTGGAGCTGGGTTTTCAAAAGCTCCTGAACTGCTTAGCCAGGGCTCCTTCCAGGGCTCCTTCCAGGTCAATCAATTTCAAAAACTTTGTTGAAGAACTTTGGAAGTCCTAGATAATGAATCTATAGAGGAGACAGGGATGCTAGGAAAAAGAATTTAAATTCAAGAACTTTTAGCTTGCAATTTGTGTTAGCTTTTCATCAAGAGAGAGCCAAATCATCCAACAGTTAGAAAGTGAATTCCTTTTTTTATTACTCATTATTCAGCTTCATAGTTAATTATACTTAATCCAGCATGTCCAAATAGCACACCTTGTCAGAGCTTTCTCTGTTCTTGGAATGATTTCTGTCTGTATCAGAAATTCCATTTTGATTAAAATGAATTGTTAAAACATAAATCTTCCTGATAAATCCTAGCTGTGGTGAATTCCCAGTTTGCCACAGAGGAACACTCTTTAGAAACAAAATTCTATTGCATCCCAAACCCAGCATCAACATGCCTGATGGATATAGGTTTGATTTTTTTCCCTGTCATGAAATAAAGTAAAACAAAACAAAGAGAGAGAAATATAAGAGAATAAAACACAGCGATAAAAGCTGATAAGAATTTGAAATCTTCTGCCTCTTAGAGCAAAATAGTGCAGCAAAAACTGCCTCCGCGTAATCGTTCCTTCTAAATATCAATAATAATATGTTAAAAAATGAGATTACATGGTATCATTATCTAAAGGGTTACCTGTGCATGTCCTTCCTGACTTGTATGCAATCTTTGACTAGATTTTCAGGGTTACAAAAATAATGCAGTTTGCTGGTTTAAAGTTTGCTATTTTGCAAAACAGTTATAGAACCTTTGAAAGTGAACCAGTTGACTTAATAGGTAAAACAAAATGTGAAGTATTTTAAAATATCACAGTGCAGTGCCATTCAGGGATAAATAAATAAGTTCTAAATAAAAACTGGAAGGTATTGTCTAAAAAACAGTGTAAAAATGTTATTCAGTATGTGTGATCTGCCATATTAAGACAGATTAAATGGCTTCATTGAGGACACCAGATTCCATCCCAAAGCAAAGGAGCTAATTGTCTTCTTTTAATATGAACAGTCTGTCCTTAACAGCACTTCTAAACATATTTTCAAAATCTCAAAAATATATTACATGTTAAAGGAAAACCATTTAATCTTTCACTCATCTGTGCCCTAAAAAGTGAAGACTTATATGGTGTCTTGTGCTTGTAAATGCAACACAGGTGGACAGTTAAGAGCGTGCTTCCTTTCCTCATTGCTCAAATACGAATAGATCTCAAAGTGACTTACAAAGCTGAATGTTATTATTCCCATTTTTTCTTACAGGAAGTGATAGAGTAACTGAGGTGTAGATAAATTGGAGTGACTTGCAAAAGTTTAAAGAGCTTATGACCTTGCTAGTTGGTCATGGAATAAAAATAGAAGCTGAGATCACTGGCACCCAGAAATGGCCACTAGACTATGTTTTGCAGCAAGGCTTGTGGTAGAATAAAAACATTATTCGCATGCCTTTAAAGCATGTATTTCAAACCCATATTGTTACAGAATCTTCTCATATGGCAAGCATGAAATAAACAGAACTATGTTTGTGATCATATAAATACAGTCCCTTTCGACATAAGAATTCTGAAGGAAGTCAAACTAATTTACTGACCTCCTTCTTCAAACACTAAGTGCTATCCTCTCTGGCTGTAGTTGATGTGGTTGGCTGATGAATTGAAATCCAAGATACTTCAGACTAGATATTGAAGGTTGCTATTAGCTTTGCTGAATTCTGTCTAATTTTTCTTATTGTTATTTTGTTACTGTTCATAAATGACACTTTATGTTATGTCCCCAAAGCCTGGTTTATTTCTCTTCTTGTTGAAAACAACAACAGTAAACTAAATAATCACATTCTTATCTTGATTTCCCAAACAGTGTTTTCCTCTTGAATCTCTTTATATGAATTTGTGTATTCTATGGTATCCAAGGTCAGATGACACCCTTGACAGTTTTTTTACTTTCTACCCCCAGCAATTCTGACTGCCTAGGAGGAAGGAAAGCTCAGATTTTGGCACTGTATTTTAAAGTGTTTGTTTTGGAATACTGCAATGCCCTTAAGATCTCTGTTCTCCCATATTTTGAGCTGGGACAGTCACAACCTACTCCTATAGTAGAATAAGTGATGAGGTGAGAAAAGAAAGGAAGTTATGTTCCAGTAAACTCATCATTAATCAGAATTATGACTCACATTTACTTAAAGAAGTGTGTTGGCTATAATAACATCAACATTTAATGGTGAAGTTCTGTGAGCAGTAAGGTTGCCATGTGATACTACAGCAGCCAGCATACTTTCCATGCCCAATTTTTGTGAAGAAATGGAAACACTCCTTGAAATCTGGGTAAGAAGAATGCAACTCTTCTTCTTTCCTTTCCTCAAATATTTTTCTGTGAGACTGAGTTTAGACATCTAGTTCTAATAAGTGCTCCCATTCTAAATCCCAGTGAAAGAGTACTTACCTCTAACTTTCAAATAGGAAACCACAGACGCTCATCTCCAAAAGATTAAAATAATGTGCCTTAAATTACCACCTGTTCTTATTCAACTAGCCTTTTACAATAATTTCTCATGAAGTTTGATAAAGTAAAATTTCTAAGATAAAATTCAAGAGTGAGAGCACATTTTGAACTGTAGTAGAAGTGGCTCTCAAAAACTAAGCATGCGAAATACTGAAGAGTAGGATTATTGTTAAAGCTACTCTTCCTCAAAGGAGCTTAAATCCAAAAGAATAAAACAATCAGACTGAAATTTCCTGTACAATCCATCTGAATTGCCCATAGTGATGCCTGTTCTGAGAAAGATAACATCTAAATTGCTTGTGAAGCAGTTTCTGAATCACTCCAGTCTATACCAGTTTATTAAATGAGCCCACATTTGCCACCATTTTACTTTAGTTCAATAACCTGTAAATGGCCAAACGAGGAACTACTACACAAGCCACTCAGATACCTCCTTTTGCAGGCCACAGCCTTCAGAAACAAACAAACAAAATAGAAACAAAAACCCAAGAAGCTCAGAATGCTAACTGCTTCAGCTGCCTCACTCTGATTTATCTGGTTTCATGCTATCAACCCCAAGTACTTCTGAGATGTGTTCTATGCTACCCTTCTTTCAGACTAGCCAAAACACAGTCATCACCATTTTCTGGTAATTCATGCAGATGAATACCTGGTTAAAATGCTGATTGTATCCGCACTTCTTAAATGAAATATTTAACTTTGGGTTGGAGTTTTAGACCACATAAGCACTGAATAAGCACTGCTATTCAAGTCTGATGCAGTATCCAGCTTTGTGCCACTACTAGAGATTACATTAATATTAGACCTGGAGTTGAAGTTCCGTTGACTTAGCAGTTTCAAAGGAAACTTCACATGAGAAAAAAGTAAACAATGGAAACAGAGCAATTCTTGTTGCACAAGGTTTTCTCAAAACACAGGTACTTTTTGACTTCATGTTTTGAAAAACATCCTCAGAGCGAAAGCAACTAAATCTTGATAGTGCTTAGCTATATAAGTACATATTTGGCATTTCTTTCCCTCTTCTGAGTATTTCACAAGAAATGCTGTAAAATAACTTTTATTGTGAGAGTTCTGACACATTTTATTTTATTTTTTTAAATAAGAACAGGCTATACTTGAAGAGCTCCTCATCTAAGATGGAAATATGTAGCTCCGTCTTCAAATCATAATTCTGGAAAGCAACTGTCTTGGAAAATTGTGGTGATTATAGTTCCTTTTGCTGTCTATCTAAAAGTACTATTGAGGTCAGTTTGAAATCAGAGTGAAGTTTTTGGTCACTTGACAGTAACTTTACTTTCTCTGTGGACATGTTCATATTCTGTCAAAGATAAAGAAGATTTACCTTTGTATAATGTTAGTAGGCAAATATGGTTAATTCTAGCATCATTCAAATTAGCACTAGATGTTTACACTATTTTATCATCATCTGCTCTCAGTCTTTAAAATCAATGGATGAGGACCTTGATTCAGTGGAAGTTTAACATGATCCAGAAATTCAGTTTTTCACTTAGTTATGCATTTCTCCATCGTTGCCTATGGTTTATAAAATCTGGATTTCCTATACTGGACTTATATTGCATAAAACTAAGAAATAAACTGCACACTTCTGGCCACCCCTCTAACAGACTTGAGTGTCTTCTCAAAGTCTAGAAGAAATTGCATTATGCTAATTCTAAAATTAAATTTTCTATGAAAAGGTCTGTCTTTGGAAGAATTGCAACCTTTATCTTAAGCCTTCCAGGAAGCTTAAATGTAAATCATACTGACAGAAAAGACGCTAAATTAGGAAAGCAATTTTTCAGTCAATATATAAATATCAATTTTACCATATTAGTGAATTTTTGGATGGAACAGAATGAAAATTATGATGCACCACTTCAGGATGATACATCAAAAATAAGGTTTATTTAGTTATCTCAACAGCTGAACTAAAGTTTTAACTATTTAAGATAATGTGTTCATAATGTAGCAGTCAATATTTTAAAATGTTTAATAAAAATTACAAAGCTTTGTAAGTTTTAGACTGCACAAAATAAAATAAAGTTCATCATGATGCTATGAAACAAATAAATACTATGGCTTTCTTTTCCTTTTTTATTTTTATTTATTTTATTTATTTATTTATTTATTTATTATTTCTGTGCTAAGTAGGTCAAAACAGGAGTTTGTAGA
This sequence comes from Pavo muticus, assembly GCA_016647715.1. Classification (NCBI taxonomy): domain Eukaryota; kingdom Metazoa; phylum Chordata; class Aves; order Galliformes; family Phasianidae; genus Pavo; species Pavo muticus. The sequence goes on along the minus strand of JACDJE010000592.1, from coordinate 222,529 downwards.
ACAAATTAAATCAATTTCATACATAAAAGAGATTTCTAAACCACAGTAACTGTTTATTTCTGATTTTTCATTTAGCAGAAATGAAATTGTGTAGCTTGGTTTCTATCATTTTTGAGTACTCTGGGAAGCCCAGATCTCTCAGCCTCCATGAAAGATTCCATCTATTTGTTGTTGTTGTTGTTTTTCCTCAGCAGAACCTTTCTCAATCCAACTATATTTTATATTGGAAAATTATTTTCGGTTCTGTCTTCAGTACATGCGTTGGCTTAGCACAGAATTTTTGCTCTTTCCATTTCTAACATGTAGAATATTTGCTGTTTTCTATTTTTTTAATTTTCTTTTAAATTCCTCTTGATATATCCTTATTTCATTATTACCCTTATTTCATTATCCTTATTTCAAACATGTATTAGGTTTTATGAACTCTATTTTGCTTTTCTTAATAGTATAAAGTGAACCTAAATATTACATTAAAATTACAACTCCATCAAACAAGCAAAACCACCACAACATTTGCATCAGTTTGCATTACTTGGATTAACATAATTCTTCACTGGTGTGCAATTAAAGCCAGCCTGACCTCCCCATACAGTGAGTATTCTAGGCAACCTATGGACCTGAAATCAGACAGCTGCTTAAGCTGTGATTTCCTCTTTTGATATGTGTTTATTTTGTTACTGGAAAAGAAAAAGGTAAAACCCAGCAGAAAATACTAGAGAAAAAATATAGTTCTCACATTCATATTCTTACTAAATTGCTAAAGTGAGTATGATCTATTCTCAGCTGACTTTCCTTAGGATGTCACAATTAGGAAGAAAAACTGCACCGAAAAAATTACTTACTAATAAGAAAAAAAATTTCCTCTCAAAAATATAAAAACTTTAAAGTGTTTAAAGATACAGATGTGTTTATTTTCACAGTGTTTCTCAGTATTTATTTGAAAGAGTGAAAACACCATAAATTGACTGCACCATCCTTCACTTTACAGTTCTTTTGGAGAATATGTGATTCAGTGCAGCCAGAAGAAGCAAGTGCTCAGTATATAGTCATTCAAAAAGTCCTTTTGATACAGTAACCCTTACTTAAGGTCAGAGAACACAGTGTAATGTGCTCTTCTTTAATTTCCATTTTCTTACATGTTGGTTTTTTTTTTAATTATTTTTTTAAGTATATAGATTTATATCTCATTGTCTCGCTCCAATTTATAGGAGGGAGATGAGGTTCTTTTAATGTATGTATACCTGACGTGAGATTAAGAAACAACGGTTCAAATGTTGGTCCAACCAGTTTATTACAAATCCTAGTTGCTTAGGGATATGGGGAAGATGGGCGATAGAAAAGAGATAGGAAATAAGCAAGGAGTCTTCATAGAAACAAGAGAGAGAGAGTCACCACCGTGGGTCCAGCGAGGTTCGTAGCAGGTCCGTTGTTCTCAGGAACTCATCTGGTCACCGCGAGGGATGGGAGGAAGCCAGGAAGCTTCGCAGCAAGCAGGCCGCAGTGGGGGGGTTCTTCCAAAGAGGTTTTCCCCTCAGGGAATTCTCCGTCAAAGGTTTCTTTGGGAGTTCTCCTCCAAAATCCTTAGTTTAGTGAGGGCCTTTTTATCCCCCATTTCTCTGGGCTTTTTTTTTCTTCTTTCTGTTAGTGTGACATATCTGGCCCAATTTGCCCCCTTCAGTTTTATCAAATTATGTAATAGTAAAGTTATAAGTGCTGCCATACCTGATGAGGAAACACAGATACAGTAATTCCATGAGAAATTCGTCAGCAAGTGGGAGGTACATCCTATTTCACATTATCATTGTCTTCTACGACTTAGAAATAATTCTAAGAGTTACATACTGCTATGATCATGTAGCTCTGAGTTAAAGGACAGGATGAAGTAGATGTTGATAGCAGAAATATGGGCATCCACAGTATGAATGGAAAAGAATGGGACTTTACAGCACTTAAGTTTGCAAGCTGTATCACATGGAGGTGACAAAAGAGTCAGGAAAATCAATCAGAAGTCAGTATTTCTGAGTAGTTGTGATATTCATAAGATGAAGCTGATGAATCCACAGCAGTCCATAACTGTTGTCTCTACCCACAATCTGGAGAGTTGCTCTGGGCATAAACGGTGACTCTTCACCTAATATTTCCTGTCCTCAGATATTCTATATTTAGTTTCCTTTCTCTGTCTTCTTTATTTTTTGCTTTCATATTTATGGAAAACTGAAAGCCTGAGACAGTCAGCATCAATACATAATAACTAGTTGTTGAGAATTTCCATAACTGAGCAAACGTTTATATGAATAAATATCTGGGTTAAATTGTGATATTTTCTGACTTGTTACATGAATCCTTTAGATACTGTTCTTAATCTGTTGGAATACGGTAATTATATTGTAGATTAGGATGAAGTATCAGCACTACATGTAACATTTTAGAAAGTTCTTACATATTGCTAAAATACTTTTGATTCTTAAACTAAAAAAAATAAATTACGTGCTCTTATGGTTTGGTAATTTATAAATGTATTCACTTTAGAATATAAAATTATGCTAAGATGTTTCAGGTATAATTTTGTTTCTGATTTTATTTTAGCTTTGGAATGTTTCTTTTCACACATTAATTTGTGAAGACTATTTAAATGGGAAGGTATCTTCCTAAACAAGCAGAGAGAGTATGGGCTTAAGTGAGGTTGGCCCGGTTTCCATTTGTTGTAATTTTAATTAATATCCAATAAATATTTTATCAGCATAGATTGAACCCATATTTTAGGGTAAAAGTTCTGGCCACTTAGTAGCACTATTTTGAAAAAATATGTATGTGTTTTACAGTTCTTTATATTGTTGAACCTAATGCTAAGAAAATAACATAAATGTATTTAATCCTCAGAGATACATTTCAGGCATCGGTATCAGTTGAGAGTTTTATAATACACTACAGCTTGTCCTTCTTTTCTGCCATTAGTTTTGTTGTTAAAAAGTTATGAAGGGTCACAAGCAATTCTGGTATGGTAGAACTTCTTAATCTTAGTTGTAAGAAAAGTATCAAGAATGGACTGAAACTCCAAGAATCTAAATCTAAATTGTCTGCTGTTAAGTATATGGAAGAAAATTAAATTTATTATTCTCTGATCTCCACTGCCCGCTGCTTGTTATAGGGTAACTTTCTTGCTAGTATTTGTCTGGTTTGTAAGCTATATAGACACAGTTTAAAATTAGTATTATGTATGCAGACAGATACTTGTTCCATGAAGTTGCCGTCATTCTCTTATAGGTGAATTATTACAGCTCCTTGAAGTGCATACAGTAATGAGAACAGAAATATGGCAGATTTATTGAAATACATATCTTCTGATAACCTTTCCAAGAATTTGCTGTTGTGCTGTTTTTTCCCCTAAGTTAATCTTATTTTTCAGTTAATCTTCACTGCTGTATTGAAACAAAAGAGGGTTAGATTTACCTCTGGCCATCTTACCCCTTTACGTTGTAACTGTAAGCTTTGCCTGCTAATGGTGCTGAGCTATTTATCCAATTCATATGCAAAGACTATATGAAAAATGCAACAGCATAAGATGTATTCCTTTGATGCTTCCTGAGTGCTGGCATGATATTCAGCCTCACAGAATAAATATTTCTTTCTTAAAAGACTTTAATCAGAGATGTTTTGGAAGGTATTAAACAATGAGCTGGAGTTGTTTGGATCTAAGCTCAGAAGTTTAGAAAGCAATTTATGATGGGGAAACTGTTTCAGTTTCAGAACTGTCAGATTTGTAACCCAGAGATACATTTAATTCAAATCAATGCACATATAAAAAGCACTGGCAAATCTCCATTCCTATGGAATAAAGGAAGAAAGTGTTCAATCAGAAACTGAATCTCATGAGCCTAACTTTACAGATCCGAAAGCTCAGTTGTATCCCCGCCCCATGACAGGAATGTATCTGAGCATAAGATATTCAGAGTACTGCAGATCAATGAGTCACAGAGACAGCCCACAAGATGTGGGGTGACACAGTGCTGCTGTCTGGCCAGAAATAAACAGAAGTGTCTGTCTGGCACCATGGGTTGGTACTTTTGATACTAAAAAAGAGAGAGGAAATCATGGCCTCATTGAATCGAATAGATTTTTTTTCATTGACTTCACAAAACCAAAACAGAGTTCTTTAATAAAGGCTTTTTTTTTTTTTTTTCCCAGAAATGTAATAAATCCCCAAATCTATTTCAATAGTTAATTCTCACTAATATTTTCATTATAGTTTAAAGAAGAAATATTAGGTATTTTTATTCTTCTTTGGGCAAACATGCTTTTTCTTTGTCAGCAGGGCTCCATTCATTGTACACATTATATGGTTGTTTTCAATATAAAGTAATACTGACGTCTGCAAAGGGTTGTAACAAATTGCTTTTCTTCTTCCCCAGCAACTCATCTTAGCCATAGGTTAAGGATCAGCCCTGGGAGTTCTGAGGGTTAACTTTAGATAGCTTCTGCTCATCCCCTGGAGGTCAGAACTATGTCTAAAGCAACTACTGACACTAAATAGAGGCACTAAAATTGCTGTGGGGCCAGCAACACCATATACATAACAGCCCAATTTGCCCTCTGCTACGCTTCTAGTGTATTCATTTTAAAACCATCTCTTGAAGATCTTAGTTTTGCAATTTTTTCTGTATGCTCCAAGCACTATTCGTGTGAGTAATGGGAGCCTCATTGTTACCTTGTTCACAGGACTGGGTCATGCCCATTAACATGGGAATAAAGTGATTGAATGTCAGGAAGACTACAGAATGGAGTCTTTATTCTTTCAAAGAGTATTTGTATTCATAATACAATCTAAGAGACAGCATGAGTATTTAATAAGCAGATAATAATGTCAAAAAAATGTTTATTCTTTACATCTAAAAAGGTTATGAAGGAAAGTTTAAGATTTACTGTACTTTATTTGTATTTTTTGTTTTATTTGTACTTACAAAAAAGAAAAAAAGAAAAAGAAAAAGGAAGCAAGCATGTAAGAGATAGCCAGTTTGAAAAGCTTCAGAATTCCGTACTGAAAGGCTTGAAGAGCTAAAGAAGAAAAAAAGATAAAGAAGATGAACAGAAAATTGAATAAATTAAGATATGGTGCTTAGTTAGAAATAACACAGTGAAAAACATAAGATATTTCTGGAAGATGGAGTAGCTTTCCAGTGTTTGATAGCATTTTTTTTGTATTCCTTCTAGTCACAAATGGAAAAAAAAAAAAGTCTTCTAAATATGTACATCTCTTGAAATATATATTACATAGGAGGACAAAATCAAAGTCACTAAGGTAGAAATCACCTGGAAGCAAATAAAGCCTTTTAACAAAGTTAGCCTAAGACTCACTTTCAAAAAACATTATGGCTAACCTCACTTTCAAGATTTTTCCTACCAAAAATATTCACCTTACAGGGGATGAATGGCAGCTTAATATTACTTCTCCTGGTCTGCTAGTGGATTCAGAGTTCACATGGAATTGTTTAATGCAAAATTATTCTTCTTTCTTTATTCTCTTTTCTCATGCCTTATTTCTATTTAATAGTTTACACATCCTGTCTTCTCTTAGAGCCTATAAAACTCCATAGCCAAGAATTAATATTTGCTTTGTGTCTAGCGAAATGGCTCCTGATGTAGCTATTGCTTCTGGTCACTGCATAAAAATAAAAGATAAATAATAACTAATATCTTTTTTATTTGAATGGATAATTGCATGTCAGTGAAGGGAAAGTCTTAATGGAAACAGCAATACCCCCACATCTGTAAGATGGATGCTCAAAATACCTTTATTCTAATTCATCTCAAAATGACAGAAAAGAGTCAAGACAAGAAGTAGACAAATGATTGGTAAATAAGGAGGAGGGCTTGTGAGGGAAGATGCAAATTAACCATTTTAAATTCTACTTATTTTTGTTCTAGCATGACATTTAATTCTGTTAATAATTTAACAGTACCTCTGAGAGTGTTGATATTAGTTTAATACCCTTTATGACATTAAAAGATGGACTGAGCTATGCCATTTACTGGTGGATTAGATAAATCTAAAAGTTTATTTTTTGACTCTATACTTCGCTTTTGCAGCTACCCCCAAAACATTAATCTATGGAAAAGGAGAAGATATCATCTTTCAGGAAAAACATGTCATAAATATTTTGATAAAGTATTTATAATCCTCAGAAACAGATGGCTGTTCCATAAAGATTGTCAGCTGAGGTTTGCTGACAGAAACATGTTAAACAACTTTAAATTTTTTTTGAGGGAAGGACTTGTACCACAAAATCAGATGCATTCTTCTATTAATCAGCCACAGCTGGGTGATTTTTTTGACAGCTGGAACATGCTAGACCTAATTTGATCGTCTTGTGCTTTTTCTGACTGATAAATCCTGTGTAAGTTGAAACTTGGTGGAGGCAGTATAAAAGCGGATAACCTACTAAAAATGTATGTGTGATGAATGGGAAGAAATTTTTGCACGTGTAGATAGAGAAAAATCTACGAGATTGTATTCATTCATACAAAAAATAGCTTTGTTCTGGTTGAGATTCCAATAGACAGTATTTAAACTCTTAGATGTACCTTTATACATAGGTTGCTCCGAAAGTCATATCTCCCATTTGTTTCCTTGAAAACTACAGCAGTTACAAAGAGCACAATAATGCCTTTTGATAGAGCAAATTCTCCATTACAAAATACTATTTTTCAATATAGTCATCACCACTAGATGATTTGTGTGGATGAGTGGATCAAGATGCTCTTCATTTTATGGTGTGGCAGCTGTGCTTGGCTGTCCAGAACATGGCTTGTCTTTAATGTCAATGTCGCAACAGCTGAAACACAACACCCACCACCTCACTGTGCTCACATCCACTGTTTGGTCTCTATAAATGTTCAGTGAATGTCTAGGGGTGCCATTTTTTCCACAGGTATGAATTCAGTGACATACCTTTGCTTCATATGCATTTCATTGTCAGACACTATTTTGTCAGGCTGCCCCTCTGCTGCCATCTGTGTCACAACAACAAAACTTAACTTCTACTGACATGCCACCAACATCCGTCTCTGATGTTGTGGGCTAATATAATACAAAAGAAGTTGTTACTTTTGGAGTAACCCTTGTAAAATCTCCCCAAGCAATACACGTTAAATAAGAAGAGCTTACTCTTTGAGATTTCACGTAAACTTTCAGTCTTTTCTGTTTGTATTAAGAATATTTTTGATGGAAAGACAAATATATGCCAAGGCAAGACTCAGTATAATGTCATAAAATATCCCAGTTGAGATCAACAGGATCTGGTAGTCTAGAGCACAGAACGATAATGAGAGAGTGAGAAACTTAAATCAGAAGAACAGTTACTGACAGATACTCTGTTCTTGTGTGATTAGGTGATACTTCTTAGTGAAAGATTTGCTGTTTGAGAACATTGGTGATGTTACAGCTAAAAAATCTCAGCATCTTGGCAGATCACCACTTACTTACCACTCATCTTTCCAAGGTGTTTATTGTCTCTTTTGGGTGGATTGTAGGCCTTTCTATCACCATGCGCTGATGAACTATATGAAAAAGCCTAACCAAAAGTCTACATTCGTAGCTTACAGGATATATTGCATACTGTAATTTTGGTCAAGCTAAGTTTTGATTGCAGAACTAAAGATTAGCAGTACTATAATTCAAACAGTCAAACAGCAAAGACATTCAAAACTGTAGTAAGATGCTTTAGTATCTGAGTCTCCCTCCCCCTTGTCATCCGAAATCCAGGAAGAAAACTCTCTAACCCCAATGTGATGTTACTAAATGATATCACCTTATTCCTTGCAGTAGGTACTGGGCAACTTGACAAATTACATGTGAGTTCTCAGAGTTCAAATTCTACATTTAAATAGTTAAGATGTACATATGCAATACATTGGCATATATATTCATTCTTTTCCAAGAACTCATTAGTATATGCTACTGTCCCTCTGGACATGCATGGTAGGGACCTCTGGTGGTCTTAGATCACGTACTTGCTCCTAATTTTTCCATCATCATGTTCATCACAGTGTCCTTTGCCTGATCTTTTAACTGTTTTTTCCCAGTTTGGCAAGTTTTTATTGCTTGTTATGCCATAATGAGCAACTTTCTATCTTGGTGCACTATAACTCAAAAGAATGCATGTGAAATCCAAGAAAAAACTTGTATCTGGTAGATGCAAAGATAAAGGTTGCCCACTGTGACTTCAGTGCTTCTGTGAAGCTGGATCATTGAGAAAAACAAGTCTGTTCACACACCAAGCAAAGTTAAACTGGAAAGTTTTAGATCTAGCACTCATTGATTCCTTTTGCCTAACTAATATATTGGTCCTTAAACTAATATTCTTATCCCTATTGATAAACTAGCCTAAATCATCCTTAAGCCTGTCTGAGGCAATACCAATCTTTCTTGCTCACCGTCTGTTGTTACCACCACAAGGAGATGGTGGGAACATTCTTTGGGTCTTGATGAGATTGCATTGTGTATGAGTGAAAGTCTCTGTACTCGTAGGAAAATGTATTTTACCAAGAATTGTATAACTATAGAATACTTTTGCTTTCCAGATCTGAAAATAATGTCACTAATTAAGGATTGCCAGATATTTCAGAGAGGCTTTGCATAGTAATTGCTGAGTTCACTAAAGATAGTATTGGTTTTGGTTTTGGAAAAGAAAAAGAAAAAAGTGATCCTACAAAACTGATGGTGGTTAATACATCTTGAATTAATGTTATTTTTTTTGTTATTGTTTGATTAAATTGGAAAAAGATATCTAAGGCGTTAGTCGTCTATTTCAAATGAGTTTGTTGATTTAGAAGGAAAAAACACCTTTTAGAGATCAGTGGTAAAACCATTATGTTCTACCTATCTTTCTTGCTTCTTGCACAGTATCTTCTAGGTGCAGTGAGATAAATATTTGTAGTTCTTAATTACAAGAAATTGAAATTATTTTGATTGATATTATCTCGTGAAAAGTGGGCTTAACTTAAAGATATTACATAACCCCTCAGCAGTGTTAGAAAAGCAGACATTGCTCAGTTCCCATTCTCAATTTCTGCTTCTCTCTGTGTGCAGAAATGAAAATTTTCCTATTATGTATGTGGGGGTGCCTTTCTTCCTGACTTTTACATCCCTGAAAATTTGAAGATTACTAAGTAAAATTTAAAATGTTTCTGCCCCCCTGGCATTTCTGCATTTAGAAATAAACCTGGAAAGCATTAGATATTGTAACATGTAAAAATGAAGTAGAGCTGTACTGCTCATAAAGCATTTGAAGTCAAAGCTCAGTTTGAACCACTACTGTATTAGGCTAAAGTGCAAATATTCAGTGAAAAATGTATTAGCCATATATATTCATAATTCTTTACCTCCATCATAAGCCCTCAGGGGAATCAATTATTTGAACACATTAGCAGCCTAATGCCATAGGCAAGGGTTACTATATTACCCAACGGAGTTCATCTTGCTCCCATGGAAGTTAAAAGGTATTTTGACATGAGCTCCCATAGAAACAGCAACCAGTACAATATTTTATATTCCTACAATAAACTGAGGAAAATTGCAAAGCCTGTTGTTGCAGGCTCACAAATATAGTGGATAGATTTTAAGAGTTACTTTATATACTCAAATATTTACACAATCTGTTGTTTCTTATATATATTAATGCACGAATATTGAAAATAAATTATTTGAAACATATTAAAGAACTCCGGTCTTCAAAAATGAAAGAAAGCCACATTTTTCTTTATAACAAATGCACGGTACTGGTACAGATTTTAAGTTAGCATAAGACTGTAGCTGCAGCTGTCAAATAGTGGTATGTCGAGACCTTGTTTGATTCATTGTCAATAAGTGTTTTTATGTTGTTCTTTACTTTTGTGCTAAGGACTGTAAAACTGTGTGTCCTATTAGTTCCATATTTGCTTATTCTGAAAGTACTTTTAGAGCTATGCAATGTACTTAAGGCTTTGGAAGTGTGTTCTAAGTAAGGAAGAAGGTGGAATAATGTCTGTGATGTGACAGTTTTTCCTTGCATTCACTTGTGGTTTTTCATAGTGTAAACATCTTTCTTGTCATTCTGTCATCTCAGCATCATTTTACCTTGCCTTCAATTTTCACAACTCAGACCCTCACTAACACCAATTCTGAGTCTGAGTCATGGTGCCTACTGTGTTGTACATTATACAAAGGCCATGTCAACTAAGACCACGGCAATTATAATATTTGACAATTACTATGAATTTACTGTATAGGAAGCATGAAATTAAAATAGTGAAATACCTACCTGAATGTGAACGTCAGTATTTAAGAAAGTAAGATGAAGTCATGTTATTCTCTGGAGTCTTATTTTCTTGTGACTTCTCGAAGGATGGAGGTTTAGCACTATTTGTTGGAAGTCACTGGTCTTAATTTATTGTTTGCTATTAATTATGTTTTTATTCTCTGATTATCTTGTAATTTATGGATATAGAGAATTTTTCTTTTCATTTTGGTCTCTGAAAATATATTATTACTCAATGAGTGAGTAATGCTTTTCCTACAATTTTAACATGATTCTGCCTACTTTCTGAATCACCGCTTTAACTCAAAACAAGATAGGCCCTAGGAGAAATTAATTATATAAGCATGTTAGTATCTACATGCCTTAGGTAAGGATTACAAGCACAACTCTGATCCTATTGTAATCAGAGAGTCTGGGCATGAATTCTGAGTTACATGGTGTTATAAGAGCAAACACAAACATACATTAGTAATCTCTGTATTTTGCTAGTGTATTCCAAAGACAAGTGAGACTAATTCTGGATTGTCTTCACACCTTAGTACCCATTTTACAAGTGTAAATGGGAAATGATCAAGGATAATAAAAAAGTTAGCATTAGGTATGTGACATAGGAATGGTTGTGAGATTAAATAGCAGTGAATTGGTGGGTCATATACTCTAATTTTCACTGTAATAGGAATATGAAAATAACATGGAGGGAAATGCTTACTAAAAGGCAGAGATTTTTTAGTCAGATTTTGGAATTTATAAATGGAGCTGCTTTCTTTTGGTTGTTTTCAAGCTTATAGCATGATTGGAGAGACCCTTTGTCTTGTCTCAGTATGCAATAGCAAATTTACTTTCCCTGATGCCAAAACTGTCAGATATGTCCAATAAGCAATACCACATCGTTACATTTCCCAAAGGACATTATGTGAAGTAGGATATTACTCATAAGACTTTTATACTTAGCAGTTTTAAGCTGTAGGAATGGTGATGGTCTCAAGAAACTCAGAAATTCTTAAGGTGATGAAAACTTGTATGTTGCAGTTCTAGCCCACTACCTCTTGTCCTATTCATGCACACCACAGAAAGGAGCCTTGCCTCATCCATTTGACTCCTGCCTTTAGATATTTAAAAACAGTGATGAGATTCCCTCTTAGTCTTTTCTTCTCAAGGCTAAAGAGTCACAAGTCTCTCAGCCTTTCCTTACACAGCAGATGCTCCAGGGCCCTAATCATCTTTGTAGCACTCCACTAGTCTCTCTCTAGAAGATCCCTTCATTCTTGAACTGTCATTCTTGAACTGACGAGCCCAGAACTGGACACAGTATTCCAGATATGGCCTCACTAGGGCAGAGAGGAGGGAGAGGATAACCTCCCTTGACCTTCTGTCCACGTTCTTTTCAATGCACCATTTAACCACTGGCCTTCTTGGCCACAAGAGCACGCTGCTGGCTCATGGCCAACCTGTTGTCCACCAAGACCACTAAGTTCTTCTTTGCAGAGCTCCATCCCAGCAGGCCTTTCCCTTACCTGTACTGATGATGCATGTGGTTATTCCTCCACAGGTGCAGGATCCTGCCCTTGCTCTTGAACCCTGTCAGGTTCCTCTCTGCCCAACTCACCAGACTGTCCATATCTTGTTGAATGGTAGCATAGCCATCTGGTGTGTCAATAGGTGTATGCAGGAGAAAGGTGATTTATATGTGTAAATATTTGCACAGAGCTGTAATTAGCAGTAACAAGATGAAATTATGAACAAGAAATTCCAGGATAAATGTCAAGAAAATATATATTCGTAGCAAACTATGTGTTCATATGCAGACAGAATGGCTGGAAACTATCATTTAAATCATGTGAATAGTATTAAAGAATAAGTTGTACAGAGCAAATTCATTGACATAGAAAGGTGACACAAAAGATAGACCATTCAAATCTCTTATTTTTGCAGTTCTTTGTCTGAAAATGGGTCATTGTCTCACAGCAAAAACTTCTAATCCACGTACCATGTTGTATGGGAACTGTTGAATCACGGCCTGAACCTCTGATTAACCACCTGAGGCAAGCACTGAGTCAGCCATGGGAGCACAGGTGAAGGCAATTCACCTGTGTGCCCAGAAGGGGTGGAGCCAGGCTCCACCTCTCCTAGACCCCATTTAAGGGCTGACTTCCACTAAGGAAGGATCTCTTCCTGGAGATTGCTCCTTGTGGAGTTTCTTGCGAGCCTGCAACACCTTTTCCTATATATTCAACTATTCTTACCTGCCTAACTTCTCTGTATACCTGTTAACCCTGCAACTTGTTAACCTTACGCATGTTCAGACCATCTCTGGCTTAACCAACAATAATTTAGCAGATTGTTTCTTAAAGCAAAATTTATCTCTTAATCCTAAATAATTAAAATATAATCAAAATTATAATTAAAGAATAATTCAGCTGTTATAGTAATGACAATAAAAACATCTGAAATTATAAGCAAATCCTGTTAAACAAAGATGTATTTACCGTGGCTTAAAATGAGATGTAATATGTAACTGACTCTATGAAAGGATGTATTTTTTGAGGCAAATCCCAGCAAATAATCATATAATCTTATGTCTCCATATGATGTATATCAGATGAGATAATGAACATCATACCTCTCCACTGTGCGCAGTTCTTTAAATATTCTTACCTTCCTGTTCCTTCACTGGAGGTGGACAAATTAAAACATTACTATTTACAGGAGCTTACTATCACTGACGGGATAAAATATTTTCTGTAGCTAGCTGCATCTAGAGCAAAGCTTTATGAGCGCATATTTTTACTCTTTATTTCTTTGGAGGATGAGAGAGTATGATGGTATTCGAGCACTAATTAACTCATTTAGACCTTGCTTCTGCTCTTTGTGACCCAGGTGCCTTCTTCCAGACAAAAATAATAATGGAGAAGTAACAATTTCATAGATTTAGAAAAATGACCAGGCATTCAGACAACCTCTAGTATCATACAATGCTTGCACAAACGTGCATATTTGAATGAGGGTTTGAATGGTGAATCCCTCCATTGTGATATTACTGTATTGGCAATATGTGGTATTAACAGTGAGGTGGGGGTTTTGTGTTTTGGGGTTTTTTTGTTTGTTTGTTTGTTTTATTTTCTCCTTCCAGTATAGAGTAAGATATGCATGTGTTTTCTTTGGTAAGAAAAGAGTTTTCTTAAATATGATTAAACAAACATTAAATATTTCTTAAATATACTCAGCAATCCATGTATAAGTAACTGTACAACACAAGAGGATTTCAAAATTTTCAGAAATTTGTTTGATAGGCTTAAGAAAATGCACTCAATATTGGGGAAAATTCATGAAAAGTGCCCAAGCTGGCCAAATAAGCGACTACATATGTTAAATGGGACCACAACATAAATACTAACCAAAGATGAAAAGTACTACGAACTGGTCAGTAAAGTAAGGTAAACATAGTTATTTAGAACTCTTAGAAAGACTGATTTCCCAAGTGTGCTTGACATACACCATTCACAATATAGGTAGAATGGAAAAAATGAACTTTTCTGAAAAGCTGTTGTTGACCACCTCTGTATATGCAAGTATTTAAATTTCCCAAAGTCTGTTTAGCAGACAGAGCAGTTTTCAGTGGTCTCAAGAGCTGTGAAGTTGTATGGTGTCTGTAAGAAGTGAGCCAATATCATTAACCTTTCCTAAATACTCTTGGCAACAAATAGGTGCATATGTGTTTCATGAGAATAGCTAACAAACATTATTTTTGTTTGTCTAACAAACATTATTTATGCATTCTATATTGAAACAGCCAAGTTTGAAGATATTTTTCATCGCTTCTTAGTTACTGCAAAGTCTATTTTCCTCAGACATACTGCCCAAGATTTAACCTGCTGAAATAGACATAAAGTTTTTTATTCTCTATATTTGCTCATGTTATTTTCAGTCCTAGCAGTGCACAAAGCACTGGCTTCCTAGAAGCCCCAGAGCTTGCATCCAGCAACTGTCCACTTAAGAAGTGAGGTAATTTATCCAAGGCACTGATCTGTTCTATTATATGCTTATCTGCAATGAATATGTTTCTTCACAAATGTTGTTATGATTTAAACCACATATTGCTTTTAACAAGGCAATGTTCTTAGGGAGAATCAAAGAATCATAGAATGGCTTGGGTTGAAAGGGATCTTAAAATCGTCTTATTCCAACATCTCTGCTGCAGGGAGGGAAGAAATATTTCTCTATATTTACTGAGGTAATTAAAAAAACAAATCAGCAAATTTCTAGACACAGATGTCCTTCAAGTTCAAAACAATTATATCTGTGATAGCCGTCTTCAGGAAGGAGCAGATAAGCACAACAAAAGAAAAATTATGATACATACTACACTCTGCAAGGCTTTCCCAGACTGCAAGAAACCAAGCAGTCTATATCCTTGAGACGTGCTCTCAGGTCTCAGCTACCAGTTAGTAGACCTTTCCCGCTAACAGCTGGGATGATGCAAAGTACTAAACAAAAGTTCACCCATATGCTGACATTATACCTAGACAAAGGTTGAGCCGGTTACTCTTGAAACACATGAACTGACAGTATCATCTGGTGCTTCTTTTACTGTGCGCTGAGCCAGGTATGGTAAACCATTCCCCAAGCCTGATTTCTTGGTTTCCTTCTTATTAGTGATTTAATTTCAGAAAAGGCAGAAAATGATGAGTTTTATGCACCAAACCATCAGGAACTTTATGAGCTTTCTTAGAAAGACCTCCTTTTAATATGCTTGAATTTGATCAAAATTAGAGAGATTATACATGTGAATGTTGGTAAAGTACGTCTATATAAACTCTACTACTCCTCTGTAGTCTTTCCAGATCTTTGCGTTGTAATAATTTGTGTGACTACAGTCAAACAACTGCGATGGAAGATACATGAAATACTTCTGTCCTCATTTCTTGCTAATCTTAATTCCAACCTGAGGGATACTCGCTATTTTGTCTTGAAAATGTTCTCTAAATTCATTATATGCATGCATAATATCAGAGGAAAATGGTTTAATTATTTCAGTATTTGCTGTCTTTCAGTTCTGTAACAGTCCTCCTCTTACTTTTCTTAGAAAAAATCTATCTGCACTATGTTTCTATTCTATTTTTAAGCTGGAAGGGAAAATTACTTGCATATGTTGCAGAAGCCAACACTACAACTACTAAGATTTCTGTGCTTTATGAAAGCTGATTAATTCCAGATCAGTTTGCAGTGAATGCAAACCCACCTAGAATAAAGAGGAAAGATTGCATAATTGAGAGTAGAAATGTTGATGCTGTGCTAATCAACATATGATCTTTTCTACTCTCAAGCATTCATGCTACTATCATTGACATTAACAGGATTTTTGTTCACAGACTAAGGAAAGATAAATCCATATAGCATTAACAGTCATCACCTCATATTCATCCAAAATGAATAGTAGCAGAAATTAAGCAATGTTATGCTTTTCCTTCCCAACAGTGGCATTGGTAGTAAACATAAGTACAATACAGGAGTGAGCATCCACAACCAAATTCAGAATCTTAGTTTAGTGCATGAGCGTGCTTGCTATTTTGGTGAGATGAGCTTAGTCTGTTCTGATAATCCTTTTCCATAGTCCTGCTTCTGAGGATTTTTGCAAAATGTTCTATTGGTTTTCATACCACAAATGCATTTTTTAATGTTGAAAAAGTTACCTTTGCTATAGCCTGGGCTGTAAACACAGTATTTAAAAGTCGCTTCCTGTCTTTTTCTAAGAAGTAATTGTTATCTTTGTCAATAAAAGGAAAAAATCTACAGCAGATTTAAAATCTCAGTGTAAAAAGAAATTATAGCCATTCAAATCTTTGCAAGTTGTGAACATTTCAGTGTTTTCAGCTTTGGCTTTAATTCCAGCTGAGTCCTTACGCTGTCCTGATTTTGAGATCAAGGTTGTTCACAAGTTTGTGAAATTTCTTACCATGGAATTGAGCTTTGAAATTGTTTTCTTTTTTCTTCCGTTATAATATACTGCGGCAGGCAGGTGACACAAGTGCAAAATTGAGTGAGGTCCCACACAGACCTCTCCGTACTCTGACTCTTTGATCAATTTTTCAGTTCTGTGAATACGTATCAATATCAGATGCCCAATTCAAAGCAGCCTATCTTGTCCAGGGACAAACATCACAATTACAGTCTGAGAAGAGAGGAGCAAAGAGGCTTTATTTATTTTTTAACTGCAATCTACAAAAGCCAGCTTCCTTGACTGTATCTTGTCTCCAGACAAAATCTTTATCCTGGACTGAATAGATATATTTTGCATTTACTTATTGGATGAGCCATCACCAAAGTAGTTATAATAAAAAATGGCATTCAGTTCCTCCTAATACTCATTTTCTCCTGGATAGGATACCTACTGATACAGGAATACTTCCAGCTTTACCCTGCAATTCTAGGTAAATGGAATATTGCCATGCACATGGAGCTGAACCTCAGCTCATGCGTGGTTCAAAAAACTAAGTTTAATGCTATTGTTATTGTATAGTTCTTAGGTGCCTTTTAAGACAGAAACCAGGCACAGGGCTTATGGTGAAGGACATTAGCAATGGTACAAACAGCACCCATCATGTAACAGGATTGCTGTGATTAGTCACCTCTGCTAGCAGGCTTAGTGTGAGAGACCCCAAGGGAACAGACAACACAGGGTTAGAAAGGCCTTACATTTTGAATCAGTAACATGAATAGTAACTTGAAGTGATATTTTTAGATAAGAACATATGTCTACAGAAAGTGAAACAAACTTTTCAGGATCTAACATGCAGATAAGAAACACCTTTTTTTTATCTTACTTGAGGAAAAGGTACCTTATTGTTCAAATGCCTTTGTTTTGTAAAGTGACTTATATGGCCAGTTATAACTACTGTTGCAGACCATTCACATATTTTTAACCCAATTAATTAATCAGATTGTTATTCACAAAAATGTATTGTAATTTACTTTGAGTAATTAAAAAAACCTCATTTTTTTTCCCATGGGGGAAAAGTAAAGTGAAATTTCTCAAATATCATTCTCTATCACGCTCTAATACTTGAGATTTTCTTTTTTATTATTATAAGGTTTGTACTCATTTAAAAGTAGGATTTTGGTCTCAGTTAATCATATATCCTCCAATCCGGAGGATAGAAGAGCCCTGCTAGAGGATGACTTGGTCCATCCTACAAAAGAAGCAATAAACTCCTGTGCGCTTATTCCCTCCCTTGACTAGAGGGGATCCAGATGATTAATTGCATGGTTTTCTGCCTTGAAACTCCTTACACTGAATGTGAACAGTGCCATCTAAAATGTGTGTAGCATTGTGTATAGCTAAACATGTGTCTCCTCCTTTCTCATCTTCTGTGTTAAAGAAGTAAAAATGTTGTACAGTGCTGCCTGAAGCTCAAAAGGTTCAGGCAAAAAAAGAGTATTTAACTAAAAAATGAGATTTCACATTTTGGAACAATGGTCTCAAAAGTTATTTTTACAGAGAGTGAATGATAGTGCATTTATAACATTCATTCAAGTTGTATACTGTCCTTTAAAAGTTTTACAGCTTTCTCTATACCAAATGAAAAGTCTTCTCTTTCTCTTTTTGATATGGATAGTTACAACAAATTTTCTTTTGCAACTGATATACATTCAAGCACTGTAGGAATGAGAGGGAAAACTTTGCAGAACGCTGTGGGCATTTCACAGGATGTTAGTAAAATATTATAAATTATACAGTCACAACACTGGGTATCACAATGACTATCACAGAACTGACTATTTTTGTGAGCCTCATTCTGTGCTCTTTAACACAAAATCAGATTATTAGCAAGAATTTCTGACTTTTTGCCTATCCTCCTTCCCTTCTGTGGATGGCATTTGTCTTTTCTCTTTCCAGCAATCCAAATGACTCTTAATTTGTTATTTATTTATTTATTGTAGTTTAAGTTTTATTTCCTTTGATTTTTTTGGGGGGAGAACTTCTGGAGCTAATTTTTGGTTTTTGTCCTGGAAATACTCTGAAGCACTGCACTCTGAATCCTTTCCAGCTAAATGATAGTAATATAACTTTAGGACAGCGAAGAAAGTGTGAGCCACAAGAAGTATGGAAAAGTATTCAACTCAACTGTTTAGCCTTGCAGAGAAAGGTGATAAATGCACCCTTATGTGTGTCATCCTGGTAATATTTACTTTCCAGCTTTAAAGGGTGATACCAGGTACAGCAGGAACAAAAGCAAATGCTTTCTGTAGGGAAAAGACACACAGGAGGACAGAAAGGAAGAAACAGACAAATAAACAAAAAAGTTATGTACAAAATATATTGATTTTGATTTTTGAAAATATAACTATCGTAGAAAATAAACATGCAACACAAACAGTGAAAATTAATTTATCATTTCACTTCTATTTTGTAAAAAAAAAAAATACTGATGCAGAACAGAAATTTGGGGGTTTTGATAATTGATAGAGATTAGGTCTTCATCTTTTTTTTATGATCATTAAATACTTAACAGCCCCTTAAAATGAAGAACAGAACTTTTACTTGCTGCTTCTTCAAGTTTCAGCTCCTCTTCAAATCAAGTTTAGCAGATTTTTTACTGGATAATTCATGGGAATTTTTTTTCTTCTTTAAAAAATGAAAAAAATGTGAACCCAAAGAATTTTCAGTGTCTACTTTTCACAGCTGAAGATTTCTGGTTCCATAACTTCATTTCCTTGAAACTCCCTGATGACTTGGTTTCACGGTGTGGTTTGCTTGAAAATTATGGCATATTCACAATCTGAGTGTTACTCTGGAGATTTGTATTTTTGTGCACGTGCTCATATCCACTGCAAAGAGAACCCTCCATTGGCCATAGTAATAAATCACAATATTACAACCATAAGGGCATTTAATTTACAATTCAAATCAATTGGGATTTGCTGATGTTATACAGTAATATAATGTCAGTTTAAAAAACTGGATATTGCAGCTCAATGCAGATGGGCTGCCAATCAAAAGAGTGACAAAAAGACCATTTGCATTTTGCAAAAATCCAGCAGATAACTGCAAGAAAAATACAGTCTGACTAGTGAGCAGAATATATTTGTGCTGAAAGGACTAGGAAATCTGGGAAATAATTATCTCTATTAAATTGAAATATTTTGCTCTCATTCTCCTTAGTATGCGTTCATTTAAAGTACTCATTTAACAATTGATGCCTTTAAAGAAAACCAAAGTAAACCAAAATGTATGTAATAGATATATTCCTTTGGTGATGGAGTCAGTTCTAGGCTAGCCATCTAGCATAAATGGGTATAACTTCACTAAAGTTCACCTGAGCTGTATGGGAGTGTACTAAATGCAGTGCAGTTTTTGCAGGTGAATGCAATTCATGTGGAAGGCTGCTGTCATTGTGCTGAAATAACCACGGTTTTGTAAGAAACAGGATACTGCTTCTTAGTGGTAAAGATGAAGACAATAAGAGAGGCAGATCTGTGCGTAGACAAAAGCCTAGTATCTCAAAAGTCATATAGCCATAAGGAGAAGTGGTCTTTTTGCACTATCTTTGTAAGCTCTGTAAGTGAAGCAGAGAAATAAATTGAGAGTTCATTGGGACTCTTTAAGCACTTGAAAGTATTTTTCTTCCTGCACTGAAAGAAAACGATACCTATGGCTGCTACTTTCCCTGTACTTCAGAAAAGAACCATATGTAATTTCTGATTTTCTAACTTTCTGTGGTTTTTTTTTTAGAGTTGGTGGAAGTGTAAAAATAGTTCCTAATAAGTTGCACATTTTCTCCATAACAAAACTGGCCAATTCTGGACAAATGGCTTCAGTCATTAGATTTAGCATGTGAGTTTATTTTCATGAGATTTGCCACCTTTTCTCTACACATGAATAGTTTTGATTTTCTTGTACGTTCATTAAAAGGTAACATGTTGAAAATATTCAATAAATATGGTATGCAAATGATGAATTATCATACATAGTGAGTATGTACAAGCCATTCCTTAATTTGTAGAAAAATGAAATATTATAAATAATCTACAAAAAGAAAAGGGAGGCAAATTTGTCAAATGCTACCTAATTGGTGTATTTTTAAACAATGAACAATGTAGTTAAGTTAGAAAATAAACAAACACAGATTATATAGAGTCATTTTTACCTTACCTCTTGGAAGATACTTATTTCTTATCCTAAACATATATTCAGCCACACTGTATATTTTTAGTGCTCCTCTGGTCTATTGCATACTGAAATTAACATGCATTTTCTTTTCTGATTGAATTCTGCTGTCTTCAAAAGCTATTACATTATAAAGTCCCTTACTATGCTCTCCAAACAAAAGAATATTAAAAAGCATATCAAATAACTCTTGCCTTACGCCACCTCACTGTAACTCAATCTAAATGCCCCCAAGGGTATTTAGTTTCCAAATTAAAATAAGGAGGTTCTTATTTTTGTTCTCATATCCTGCAATTCTCAAGTCTGACAATAACAAACAGGAATTTTATTTATATGACTTATTTCTGACATGACTGATGGTCAAATATAGCTCTGTATATAGTCAGCTATTAGAGTTGGCAGTTAGAAGTCCTTCAGTCCAGGAGTATTGCCATCATTTACACTTTATGACATGGTAAACTCTTTAGCTGTTATTCATTTATTCTTGGGAAAAAAAAATAGATATATATAAATACAATGTCATAATTCCTTGAGATATTTAGATCATTATCCTAACTGCATGGAGAAGCAGCACGAGGCTCATGAGACTTAAGTAAATGCATAATTGTCTCACAGTGACTCAAAGCAAAATAAATAAATGCTATGACACCAGAGTATTTCCAAGTGCAAAGACATTTTTCCATCACAAAATGGATGACATTTTTCAATAACAGATATAAGGATCTTCATTCTTCAAAGACTAACCTAGGTAAAAGTCATGATAAATATGTAATCCAGGAGCTCTTGAGGTCCAATAATTCTATTTTAAATCTAATAAGAGATTTCTACACATTTGGTATTCCCCATATTCAAAATTAAATTTTAATCACTATTCTGCCTCATAGACAGTCTTGCACTTCTTCTGAAGACATTTCTTGCTAGAAAAAAAAAAATGTTAATGTCAGAGTTTCTATTGTTGAATGTCTGCATTTAAAATTTTTGAATATATATCATTTATTACAGGGGGAAAAAAAAACTTCAATAAGTTCAAGTGAATCATAGGTATCTGAAATCCACTCTGAAGGGGAAAAAATAGAGAAATATCCACTACTTCATAGAATGGCCTGGGTTGAAAAGGACCATAATGGTCATCTTCTTTCAACTCCCGTGCTATGTTTAGAGTCACCAGCTACTAGACCAGGCTGCCCAGAGCCACATCCAGCCTGGAATTCATTTAGCTAATGAATATTTCTATCAGATGTAGCTGAATGTAGTTATTAAGAAATAAGGTTTATCCAGTTTAAGAGTTAAGGAAAATCCAGTTTTGCATAAATACTGGTCTCTTCTATTGTGAAATTATTTTTTCTAACTCATTTACCAATAGGACATTGGTAATTATGATGTACCTTTAACTTCACTTTTGATAGATGCATGTGTAAATGTGAAAAATTATGAAGATTATGAAAATTATGAAGATGGTTTAACTGCTCACTGTGTAGTAAGCTGCTGCCATTTGGTTTGCAGGAGAATGCTGGAATAATACAATAAAATATAAAACTTTCAATAACTTTTAGGTGAATGCTCAAGAGATGCTCACAGATGTTTCTTGTGCTGGAGATACACTTGCACTGCTGTGCACTTGCACCTATGGTATATCAGTGGTCTTTTAAGAGCCATAATTCTAAATCAGGAGCTCACAGACTTGCTACCAATTGCAAGTTTTTTCCTAGATTGGGCAGAGCTTTATGAGCACAGCTGGGCCTTTTTAGAAAAAATCCAAGCAGTTGTAAGTAGACCACCTGATAGTAATGGGCATCGTAAAGGAAGATTGAGGTGGGGGAGGATTCTTCTGGGGTTAAGATAGGAGAATGGTTTAGGTTAGTTTGGAGATAAATGATTGGGGTTTGTAGAAAGTTGTTTCATGTCTTGTATAGCTTATTTGTTGTTAGTTATCGAGTTTTTGTCAGAGCACATCCAGGAATGTATTTCCATAGAAGATATGCCACGTGATAGGAGATAAGCTGATTACTTCTAAAGCCTTGGAGAAACATGGATAATCTGTTCTGAACACTTACTGTGAATTAGTAAATGAGAACTTCTGCTTATTTTCCTCTTGAAAGTAATAAGATAGCAAAGATAAAAATGATTGTTACAACTGTTTGTATGTTACCTAGGGTGAGATTTCTGACTGTAGAGTCAGAAAGCATAAGGTTGAAGTTATAAAACATTGTCCCAGAAACAGCCTAGGTGCTGGTAGTGTGTTACTGCAGCTGTGGTTCCTCAGCTGGTAAGGCAATGCACACCATTCTAAGCTGGTGGGACTGCTAAATTTTATAGATAGATCAAAAAAACAACAACAAAAAAAAATTGTACTAGAACATAATGAAAGGTGAAAAGGTCTTTCCTTTGTTTGATAAAGTATATCTTCTGTCAATCAGTTGGCTATTCTTCTAGTGGTTTTTCCTGCAGTAGGTAAACTTTGACTCTGTAATGGTTGCATAGCAACTGAACTCTGAATTGTATTAGCGTTTAGCAGTAATTACAGCTTTTCTGAAATTGTTTCAGCAATAGCGAGTCTTCTTTGCCTCTCCTCACTGCTCCTTCCCACCCCTTACCCAATCCCATATTCCTCCTTAGGTTTTATAATCTTTACTAAGATCATGATGTTCTCTTTGAGAAAAATGAGTGATAAATGTGCAGCCCTTCCCAGGAGAGAAGGGTAGAAGCTGTGTTGGTGATTTCCCCTTCACCTGCTTCACACTCACCTGCCCCCGCCCTCTTTCCCTTATCTCCTTCCATTGGCCTAGCCTTGCACACAAGGTCTTGGAAAGGAAGGCAATGAGCAGCTGATAATGACCACAGATCTGTATCAGACAAGGGGGGCAGATGAAAGAACAGACAGCAGACACTTGGTTCCTCAGCTGAGGTTCAACAGCTGAGGACCAATTGAACATGTGTCTAAAAAGCAATTTATGACTAAGTCAATCAACTTACCCCATAAATAATGAGCAGCCAAAGAGCACCTTAAAACTCCTGCACAGCAGTGGGCTGTGTGACAGTATCTCCCCTGGAGCAGCAATGCCTCTTGATATTATGCCTATGCTGAGGTCCCTTATATCTTGATGTCAAGATGCCTTGCCAATACAGATCCTCAGTAAGTGACTAATAGCTTTTTTTAGGGCTTTCTTAGCTTTGCTAACATAACATCTTTGACTGTAAGCTTTATTGGCTTCACTGAGATTGTATTTCAAATTAACTGTGTTCATGTAATCCCTTAGACATAAACTGCTGATCAAGTGGGACCAGGATTGAATCCAGCTGCACCTAGGCTCCTTACCTCTGTGGCTTAAGGAGTTTAGAAAGGAAGATGGAGTTCACTGTGAACCCCGTAACTCAGTGGGAGGGTCTCCTCAACATTTAGACATAAGCCACTGACCAAGCCTGAAACTAGGAGTGGTTTCAACCACACCTAGTGTCTTTATTTCCATGATTCAAGGAGTTTAGAAAGCAAGGGGTTCTGTTCTGAACCTTACGACTCAACAGGAGGGCCTCTTTTATGTGTGTTTAAACCCACTTTCTATGCAGTAAATTATCAAACATATCAGCCATCTCAAATCTTAAGTTCCTGTTAAATTACTACGTTATATCTACATTATGTCAATAAATCTATTCCTCCTTCTCTTTTGAGTGAAGTATATAGTGTAGTTGTTTCCATCTGCAACACGTGCTTAGTCTTTGGCTCAGCACTGAATACAAATGTTAAGGGTGCAGCTCAATTAAAATCTAGGTGAATATATTTTGGTGCTTTTGCTAGCATCAAGACATCTAACTTATGAAGTGAAAGGCATTCATTGATAGTTGAATTATCAGTTGTCCATGAAAACAAAAGGTTTTCCAAGCTCTATGAGTAACAATGAATTTTGAAACAAAATGTGCTGCCAATATGTGATGAGTTATCCTCTAGATACATTCTGTAATTTAAAACTTTTTATTGTGGAGTCATGGTCTTTCTCCTAAGTAGATACAATTTTCACTGCATTTTGAATTGTAATCAGACAATAATAATAAAGTTGTCCTGATACAGATGAAACAATTTCTTCCATGAGCTTCCATCCCTTCAGCTTCCCTCTACTCAAAAACAGTGCATCACAAGTCTATAAACTTTTTATCCTGAAGACTTAATTGGCCTGCATTCTTCTTCACTCTTCCTGCATTACCTTACTTAAGGTGACAAATATCTCAGAGGGGAAATACCAACAGTATATTTGCAGTTCCTATTTGTATCCACTTAGATATTTTTTAATCTGATGGGAAAACTTCAAGACTTGTTAGGATCGTTTCAAAGAAAGAACAAAACTGTTATTTACTAGAAGCATTTGTACAGCTCTGTGAAAACAAGAATGAAATGCCCTAGCATTCCTTTTCTATCTGTTCATTGCTAATGCTCACTAAATCAACCACTAAATAAATGACCAATTCTTTCTTAGAGGATTTCTCAAATCTCTTCAGGATATAGCAGTACTTTCAGAATGTAACTTTGATTTGACTGCAGTTAGAATGAGATAACATTAGGATGGGTTTTATCTGCTTCCAATCAGCACATCATTCAAATATCTTCCTGAACATTGCCTGTCAATGAAATTAGAAAGATAATTTGAACAGAAGGAGAATACTGGTGTAACTTACTACTTAGAACTGTTTTGCCATCTCACCTTTTAGCATGACAGATATAAGGAAAACAGATTTCTTCCCTTTCTTTAATGGACAATAACCTTGACTAGGTCTTGAAACAGTAAATATTATGGACAAATTATTTGCTTTTATTTTTAATGAGTTGAATCCGAGTAGAGAAAGGTAAGAAAATCCTTGGCAACCCATCTGTAAACTTCCTTTTTTTCAAGTTGATGGATACTGCTACTAGCTTTAGTGTGATTGCATAGCAGATGTATAAATTTATTGAAATATATTGCAGCATGCAACTAATGGATAAGTAATGAGCTGTGAATGTGATCAGGTAAAAGTTGACCATCTTTTTATGTTTGTTGATCTAAATAAACTTGAAGGAAAATTCAAATCTCAGGTAGCAATAATAAATCATTTTACCTTTGATTCCAGTGTCCTACGACTGTACAGAGAAGGAGTTTCTGCTACCTGAGATGATATAGAACAAAAAACTTATGCTGTAAATATAAGTTGGAAATATAATTGGTCTCTAATCAAAATGTCATTCTTGATGTCTTTATCTATAACCACATTACTCCTGCAAGATATAGTAACATCAAATCCAGGATTGAACCTGGTTAAAGAACACCCACAGGAGATGCTTGAAGAGAATATCACTCCTTTTATTCAGAAGGTAGTATATCTCAGTGACTAGAAAAACTCAAGATAGACTCATGAGGGACTCTACTGGCTAAGTAGATTTTGTGAGCTCAGAACAGCAATCTTAGCTGTATATAAATGAATCATTTGATTTAAGATTGATGGATAATGGGAAACCACTGTGCTGGATGCCTCTATACAACCTAATTTTGGCTGAAGATTTTGCCTCAACTTTTAGTGTTTTGTACTGATTTACTTATTTTGTTTAAAATAAGAATAGACAATAGAATTGCTTACTGAGAAGTACTAGTGCTGCAAAATGAGGGCATGAAGATACCTTCTGACAAATTTCTTACTGGACATTGTGTTACCTGCCAACTACCTGCATAACCAGGGATTAAACAGTGTTTTTCTTTAATGTTCTAAGACTCAGCTGAGCTCTTCTTTCATTACTTTAAATAAAAAAAATACATTTGAAGATACAGGTTTTGTTGCTCACTATTTCCAGCCTTAGTACTTGTAACGTTCTTTGTATAGACTCTCGGAGAAGCAGTTTAATTTTAGCAATGGATAAATACTCTGTTGTTTTCATTGTTGCTTAATTATGTAAGTTTGCTAGGAATATCTTTTAATTATTTTAATAGGTTGTGAAAGTATGAATATTTGCTAGCAAATGTTATTAGGTTAAGATATTTGCTTATCTAATAAATATATTCCTAAATATTTTAAATTAATCTATTCTGTAACTATGGATTGCCTTTATTTTCCATGATCAGCATAGATAAAATATAGACTTCCTGAAGAAGGGAATAGTAAACAATTACTGAAATTGCTACACAAGTCAAAGTAGAGCTCTAGTCCATCAAGCTCATCCTTCAATCACAGGCATTGCTAGCAAATTCCTAGGGATTTAAAAGGACATCAAGGAAAAAAAGAAATCGCAACAGATCTTAGCAAACTTGTGCGTTCCCAGAATAAATGGGTTTTCTGGAAACTTGGAACAGCTACTTTTCATTCTGAAGCACAAATGCTAATCATAGCAATCAAGCTTGAGTTTTAAAGATACATGAAATAATAAACATCTGTACCACTCAGCTGTGCTACCTCAGTTTTATTCTTTACCTGTATGTCAGTCAAGCCTAGTTTTCAGTCCAAAGTGCCCAGTGCTTTTCTTATGTACGGTTTTTGTTGTTGCTGTTGTTGTTGTTTTTCTACTCAGTCTCACAATGTTGATTTGCCAAGGTCTTAAAGTCCTATTTAAAATCCTACTGTTTTCTGTACTGGACAAGCCTAATTCATTGAATTTTTTTATACGTACTGATATGAAGAGAATAATTGCTTTCCTCTTACCTTTATTACTATGTAAGCTCATCCAGAAGACTGAGCATTAAGGAAAGTTGAGTCATCCTTTACTTTAGTTATGAAGACATAGACCCCTAGGTGATGCACAGTAGGCTTATCTTAGAAATACAATTAAACTTGCTTGGGTTTCATTTGAGTGGGATGTAAACCAGATCCCAGTTAGCTGTTTATTAAATGAAGAACTTGATGGGAGCTCACTGGTGTGCCAGGGTGGAGAGACACATGTTTACAGCAGTATGAAAACCTTTTTGAGTACAGAAGTTTAACCATGGTAAAGGATTGTGATTTCAACCTGAGAGGAAAAGTAACAAAACTCTGGTAAGGCTCAGTGTCTTATTGGAGTAGAAGCAGTTAAATCACGGGGATAATAATATTCATAGCATGAAATTTACAAACATCTCTCATTGAGGAGATAATGTTCATATTGAAATAATTATATTTAATACTGAATACTTAATAACACTGAAGTCCTATTTAGTAGGAAAAATTGAAGGATACTTTACCAATGAGCTAATGTTTTCCTGCTGTCTTCTTTCCTTTAAATGTCCAGAAACAGTTTTCTTTACTTTATATGGAATCTACAGAAAACATTTATGTGAGAGGTGTTAGTGGAAATTGAAAAAAGAAACTTTCAGCTACTCCTTTCTCATCTTCGGATTCTTGATGCAATATCCAGCCCATTTTAGTGAGAATAGACATAATACAATGATACAAACTGACAAGAGAGCTGTAATAATTATGCAGGACTTGAAAAGCCTTGCATTTTCAGATGACAAGGATATAAAGGAAGTGCTATTTAATGCTACATATCATGATTTTATATTCAGGGTAGATGAATTATTAATGATGACTGAACAGTTAATGCTTGCATCTTTGACCGCAACAGAAAGAAAAGTCCTAATGCACATCTCAGAACCAAATTAGACTTTGGAATGCACCATTTTCTGACTTGCACATGAAAATGCTCAGTATGGTAGATTTTGAATTGCAGCTGCTCAAGTTAGTTACAGTGCATATTTTAATTTCTCCTGGTGAATGAGCATCTGGTGAAATCTGATGCACAGTCCTTGCAAAGACTGATTAGTTACAATTTTTTATTGATATCTGCAGTGTCTCTCTTCTGTGAAGTCACAAAAATGCCTAAATAAAAAAGAAACAGGAAGATCTAGCTACATCTCCATGCCACTGCTGATATGCTGTGGTTACTTTTTCCAATTATATTTTAACATATATTGTCCATATATCTCCAGTTTACCCATATCTGCTTTTTCTAGTGTGTGAATGTAATGTCCTTCAAGATTTCCTTGATTTTTATTTTTTTTAAACATAATTCTATAAATATAGAGCAGTACAGATGATGACTGCCATAGCCACCATTGTATGTATGCAGAAACTTCCTCTGAGTGCTTTCTGTTGCTTTTCCACCTCTATTGTATCCGGTTATACCTTAATGTGATAGGATTATTTGAGGATAGTATACCCACTGAGACTTCAGTAATGCTGAGCAGGCAAAATAAATCCCTAAAGCATCTTAAACATTTAATACATCTATGAACTGAGTTTACTTTTTTATTTTTTTAACACTGAGGCAAAAATACTCATGATTTTAATTGGCTTTACAACCTGCTGGTATGTCTTCAATGCCATCTATGAAGTTATTCTATATTTCTGCTCTGGAACTGTCCCTCAGTAGATTCACATTTATCTCAACTATATTTCTTTCTCATAAATTATTTTTGTCAAGTCCATATTGAATTCCCATTGTTTTTCTTGGAAATGCTGAAGTTATTTTCCAGCTGGATGATGTTCTTAGCTTTGTTTTATCGTGCAAAGTCATTGTTCAGAATATAGAACAAATCATAAAGGATCCCACTTGAAATGCTATCCTAATGTCTCCAGGAGTTCCAAGCTACAGTTGGAATCTAGATTTCCAGCCAGTTAAGTATTCCTTATTCCCCTTAGCTATATTTTTTTCCCTTCACTTAGCAAAATGTCATATGAGACAGTGTCGAATATCCGATTGATTTGACTGGTTTTGTCCTTGAGAAATCTCAGTTATTTTTTAGCTTAATTTCTGAAGGAAATTAGGCTTCTACCATCACAATGTGTCTGTTCTTCCTGATTAATAACCTCTTCTCAACCAAATTTGACATTGACCAGAGGGATAGAGATCTCAGATATAATTAAATCTCTATGCACTGCAGGGAAGTAAGCAGCTAGGTAAATGAAAAGTGCCTTTTATAAGATAGACTGAAGATTCAATTCATCAAGAAATTAGAGAATCCACTCACAGTAAGTGCTACTAATCCCCTGACCTTGCTTAAATTTCAGTGAGTGTTGAAATGATGGACATATGATGGACAACAGAATCTGAAGAATTTTATTCTGTATGAGAGATGATGCCTGCTTCTGATCCTAATCATGTTTGAGTAAAGCAACTAATATTTTAGCACTATTGTTTTAGACACCAAGATTAGCTGGTATGTTTGCTATTTTTCAGATCCATATTTTTTCCAAATTTTATATATGACTGTTCATTATTTTTCTTAAAAGTTAGCTTGTAATGACTGAGACACTACTTGAGAAAATTTGTTAAAAATTCTAAATGTGGAGCTTGCCAAACAGTACCAATAGCTTTTTTTTTAATTCATACAAATATGCCTGAATTTCTATTTTGCTGTTTTAGGGTGTTCTTTAAAGGAACCAAATAATTGGTAAAATTATATTTAGAAAAGCAAAAGTTGTTTGTCATTTATATTGTGCCATGTCCATAACCTAACGTGGTCAGAACAACATTACTTTACTTTCCATTTTTGAAAATTTTTATGTTCCTTTTTCTCTTGTGTTCTTTACCCACATTGTAGCCATTAGTCTCTGCGTTTTTTCCCTTCATTATCAATATTTCTTCTAAAGATTTCATAGAATCAAGAATAATCAAATTATTAAGGTTGGAAAAGACCACTAAGATAATCTAGTCCAAATGTCAATCCATCACCACTATGGCCACTAAATCATGTCAATCAATGTTACATCTACCCTTCTTTCATAAACCTCTGGGGATGATGACTCAACCGCTTCCTGGATAGCCTATTCCAATGCATTATCACTCTTCTGGAGAACAATTTTTTCCTAATATCCAACCTGAACCTTCACGGCTGCAACATAAGACCATCATTTCTCATCCTATGATGAGTTACCTGGGAGAAGAGGCTGACCCTCCCGCAACCTTCTTTTCAGTTAGGTGTAGACAATGTTAAGTTCTTCTCTGTGCCTCTTCTTCTCCAGACTAAGCAATCCTGGTTCCCCTTTAGCCACTTCTCGTAAGACTTGTGTTCCAGACCCTTTGCCAGCTTTGTTGCCTTTCTCTGGATGTGTTCCAGGGCCTCAGTGTCTGTCTTGTAGTATAGGGCCCTACACTGAACACAGTACTCACAGTACAGCCTCACCAGTGCCGAGTATAGAAGGGCAATCACCTCCCTAGTCCTGCTGATTACACTATTTCTGATACAGGCCTGGGTGCCATTGGCCTTCTTGGCCAATTGCTGGTTCGTGTTTAGATGGATGTCTACTAAAAGCTCCAGATCCTTTTCCCCCCACGCAACTTTCTAGCTGTTCTGCCCTAGGCCTGTATTGATGCATGAGGTTTTTGTGACCAAAGTGCAGGAGCTACTGCTTGGTCTTATTAAAGCTCGTACAGTTGTCCTCAGCCATTGATCCAGCCTATTCAGAACCCTCTACAGAGCCTTCCTACTGTCAGGAAGATCAATGCTTTCTCCTAACTTGGTGTCATCCTCAAACTTACTGAGGGTGCACTCAGTCTTCCTGTCCAGCTCATTGATAAAGATCTTATACAGGGCTGGCCCCAGTACTGGCCACTGAGGAGCACCATTAGTGACCAGAACTGGATTTAACTCCATTTAACACTGCTTTCTGGACCTGGCCTTCCAGAGTGCCTGAGCCGTGAGCTGCCAGTTTCTCCAGAAGAATACTGTGGAAAATAGTGTCAAGCGCTTTACTGAAGTCTAGGTAGACTACATCTGCAGCCTTTTCCTCATTCACTAGGTGGGTCACCTCATTTTAGGAGGAGATCAGGTTGGTTAACTGGGACCTGCATTTCATGAACTGATGCTGGCTAGACCTGATCCCCTTATTGCCCTGCACGTATTGTGTGACAGCTGTCAAGATGATCTGCTCCATGACTTCCTGCCATACCATGGTTAGGCTGGTAGGCCAATAGTTCTCTGGATCCTTTTTCCAACACTTATTGAAGATGGGTGTCACGTTATCAAGTCTCCAGTCATCTGGGATTTCCCCGGTTGATAGAAAGCAGTTAAGCAATCAATTCTACCAGCTCCCTCAGTAATAATAATAGTGGCACGATATCTCATCGCTGGTGATGTGATTTTTAGGAAACTGCCACCTTCAGCTTTGCATTAGTTCAATAGATCCTGAAGGGCTTGCATACAGTGTTCTTTCTTTTCCTGTGTATATTTGTAGAACCTGTCTTGTGCAACCTTTGCAATATTTTAATGTTGTCACCATCTTTACCAATGTATTGAAGGGATATTTATCCCTGTACACAATTCGCTGATTGTAATCCATTGATTTATATGGATGAGCTGTTTGAGATACTCTTCATTTTGAGGTGTGACAGATATACAGGGCCATCCAGAATGTGCCTTGTCTTTTATGACACTATCACCATTGCTGAAATGCATCACCCACTGCCTCATTGTGCACACATCCACTGTTTGGTCTCTGTAAATGTTCTGCAGGCATCAATGAATGTCAATGAGTGCAATTTTTTCCACACAGCAATTAAATTCTGTGCCCTTGCTTCATACACACTTCCATTTCAGATGTTGCTTTGTCAGACTGCTCCTCTCCTACCATCTGTCACACAGCAACAAAACTTAATGGAATATTGGTAGGAAAGTGCAACATCTACTGCCATACCACCATCTTCCTCTGACCTTGTGGGCCAGCATAACAAAATCGGAGGCATTACTTTCAGAGCAGCCCTCATGTTATTCTGCTGAAGCTGAGCTTGAGATAGAAGATAGAGGCATGTCTTGATGTACGGAATGAACAATAGGTATTCAATTCTTTTCCTTGCATTGCAGAATGTTATTTTCTGTAGGGTTTTACAGGTAGGGTGGAATTCAGTTTTCTTCATTTTATCATGGTTTATAACAGCAGCTGTGTCAGGGATCAGTACAGAGTTTTCTATAGTGCTTTCCTTATATCTTAACCTCACTATGACACATTTCAGAATATGTATATACAGTAAGGAATTTTTCTGCTTACATAGGAAGTATATCTTGTACAACATGATTCATTCAGTACTCTAATTTTCTGTTGTTACTTATTATCTACAACAGGGAACAACATATTGCATGCAAAAGATTCACTCAATTGTATGTTCTAATATTTTACCAAGCACAAAATTGGAAAAAAGCAAGTTTACTTGTTTTTGCACATTTCTGCTCAATTTCTTTATGTCTGAAGAAAGTTGTCTGCACAGAAAAAGGGCAGATGGAGCTGGAAAATTAGTCTGCAGAGCATGGCTAGTAGTGCAAGCTCCAGATCAGA
Source organism: Pavo muticus (assembly GCA_016647715.1). Taxonomy (NCBI): domain Eukaryota; kingdom Metazoa; phylum Chordata; class Aves; order Galliformes; family Phasianidae; genus Pavo; species Pavo muticus. The sequence goes on along the minus strand of JACDJE010000592.1, from coordinate 189,817 downwards.
ATTGCATGCTGTTAAACTGTCCCTAAGTCCCCTTCTTGCTTTCTTTCACAGTCTGCTGAAGTATGCATAATTCAGAAAGGAAACCGTTTGGCATTTTGAATTAACACAAGCAGGAAGAAAACATCTGATTTTGACTAGTTAAGTTAGCTGCTTCGGACATTTTCTTTTCATCCCACCAAGATACCTCTTGTTTTGTTCACAGAAAATGATTACTGTATCACCTAATACTAAATACAGCATAAGGTAATAAAGGGGGAAAAGAAAAAGCAACTCAACTGTTCCATAAAAGTTTACAAATCAAAGTACATATCCAAACGTGTCTAATAAATCGCTCCTAACAGGCAACAAAGATATATTCCACAACTTACATAACTTGGTAAAGTCTGTCTGTAACAGACAAAAATAAGCATTCAAGACCTTTGAGGGTTTTTTTTTGTTTGTTTGTTTGTTTTTGAGGGTGAGTAACCTGCTTTTATTTTCAGTTTCAGGTTGCACATTTTTGTGTTTGCATACTAATTCATTGCATTATTACTGAGATTCCCACTTAGTTTGTCACGTAGCGAATGGATTGTCCTATATTTTAAAGGGCTTGGGCAAGGTAATTCTGTGCTTATGTATTCATCCATAGCATAGGCATCATGACCAAAGTATATTAGAAACGTCAGAGACAACTTTATTTGTCAGCTGCATTCCTCTAACCACAGGTAACCACATCAAGCAATCCAGAATGTATAGAGCTTTTTATTGAATGTAGTTTGACTGATAGGGAATTTCTGATCAGAAAATCATCTAATGCCTATGAAATCAGAAGTTTTCTACTTTCTTTTCCTTCTAGAAGACAAGTGTTCTCACATTGGTACTGTTGGAATAGATTGCCAAGCGACTCTTCTGTTGTTAATATTTTATTCTCTATATTTAATAGCTAGTTAGATGAGTGACCTTAGCAAGTCAGAACTTGAGTACATGACAGTATTTCCCTTTCTAATGTAGGCTTTGAGGATCCACATTGTGCAATTAAATGTGCAAATCAATTTCTTATATTAGGAGATCCTTAATTACTCAAAAAATTCTTTACATGGAGTTATGCGAGTTTAAAATCATCAGTAAAAAGAGACCATGGACATGGTTGTTAAAATTCTGAGCTTGACGGCCTTTATACAACCTCTGTTCATCCTGTCTTTTGGAAACTGCAGTCCATCTAGTGTACTCATACTATCCTTTTAATATTAATACTGCAAAAGCAGAATGATGTTTGTATAACAATGAATGAAACTACTGGTGGAAGAGCATTTCTAGTTATCAGGCTTTTTGAGAGTCAAGGAGTATGTCTTTGTACCTTCTTGTGGTTTTCCTGACGTAGACTTTAACTACCTTTGGCTGGATCTGTTGCTGCTATAGAAGATTTTCATATTAAATTTTTATGGAGAGAAATCTCATAGAAGTAGTAAGAATTTTCAAAAAGGTTTATACTTTGGAACTACTTACTTTCGAAATGAAGAAATCCTATTACCCAACTGCATACTATTTTTTTTTCTTAAAAGATATAGGGGTGAGGGGAGCAGATTGATGTTAACTCTAGCAGATATGATCGAGTCTTATCCCTGACAAATAGAACTGCATGAAAAATATATGAGGAAGTGAATGAAGTTCTTCCTTTTACTGTCTGAGGAGTATGGCATCTCATTCATCACAAATGAGTGTTAAATTTGTTTTTAGCACAGCTTTATAAAATGCTCTCATTTGTTTATTTACTGGTAGTAATCTGTGTCAGACTTTAGTGATAATGAGATCTCCAATGGATGAGCAGGCTTCTGGCAGAATATTATGCATGCACACAAATAACATCATCTGCAATAGGACCGTTTAGAACTTTATCAGTAAAACAAGTGTTTCCACATGCACAAATAAATATAGTTTTATAGTTAAACCAGTTTACTAAAGAAGTTTTTTACTTTCTTCTACTATTTGATCAGTCAAAACTACTGAAGCCAAGATGCAACACAGTATTACTAAATATTCAGAAATAATGAGTTTTTTCTATGTAAACTTGCCATTCTGAACTTGCATTCAACTGTCATTGTTAGTCTCTTTATTTACATAACTATATGTGCATATATTTGTATGCACATATTTATCTACTCTTATAATATTTGTATAAATGTAAGCCACATGATCAGACTGACAGGAATGTGGTTTAGCCAGGAATAATGTATTAGTAACATTCACTCTTCCTCTCACCTGGAGCTGCTGCTTGGTCTCTGCTGAGCTTCAAGGTGTGAATGAGTGTGTAGAACATGCTGTGGCTTCGTAGATTTGGCACTTTGTTATTTGGGGATTTGCATTGGAATTTTTTTTTTAATTGTCAGTAATTCATGGATTCTTCTCCAGTATACTGTGTACCAGGACTGTGTTTAGGTATAGCAGAATGAGTCCATGCTCTGGAAAACCTGCCCTCAGAGGATCCCTGCAGCTGCATTTGCTAATACCACCAAAGCCCAACTGTATTAGGATGTCGTATAAACTTACAGAGATTAATCAAGAGTAAAAACTTATTTACTTCCCAATGAATTGTTTTGTTCTCGGACGAAACAGAACTCCAAATATGCCCTTGGTGCCCTGCAAATTAATAGAGTATAAAACATGCAGGCTTTGAATACACAGAAAAAAAAATCTTTGAAAAGATGTTGTATGTGTTTCCTAGTAGATTATCAGCCTAGATGATCATTCTTGATTATGCAAACTCCTAACTCATTAAACAATACCTTTCATGCTCTTTATTTGAGAGATGGAATTACACAGTGAAAAATGCTGGAAGCTATAAAAATAGAATGAATAGTAGATCTAGATATTATTTGTATCTGAATTTATTTGGATCTTTTTGTAGGTGGATGTTTTACTTTAATAGATCCAATTGCAGGATATTCTTCAGTATATTTTTCTGTGTTTTTATTCTTCTATAATGGAACTCCAAAAGAAAACAGCAAAAACTACTGCATATATCCTCTAAAGTGTTCTATAGGGGTACATATTTGTATGGCATTACACTTTGAGGAAGCTATGCTTTTTATATCTAAACATTTCACAAGCTATGTCTCTTTACCTGTATGATAAGAGCTCATTCAGCTACAAATGAGGTTTATAGAGTCATATTAATACAGAATGACCTGGAGTATGCTAGAGAAAATAACTCAAACTAAGGGGCACTGAATTTAATCTGCAGAAATGATTCCTTCTCACAGATTTGTGAGACTGTTTTATTCTGCATAATGTCAGTGGGAACTGCGTGTCCAGTCTGACTTACCTCTTTGAAGGTCCATATACCTGCTTGTTACAGACCTGTCCAAGGAGTCATCTGTCATGGCTCTGACTCCTCTTGAAGGTCATGGGAGCTAAGGAGTTCTCAGTGGCACCACTGCTCTTTCTGAGAGGCTGTCAGTGGAGGAGGGCGTACTTTTCATTCAGATCCTATGGAGATGCAGACCAGTATTTGGCTAGTGAAACTACAGTGAAATGGTAAAACTGAGGACCTTCTCAGATTGCTGAGATTTCTGGTTTGAGACTTAACGTTTCCTTAAAAGTATTTCCAAACTGTTTTGGGTTATCTGTGAACTCAGGCATGACTAAACTGGCAATATTTGGATAATATTCAGAAACATAAATGTTGACGCAGCTTTCACTATGACAGAATTCTGACATCACTAACTCTCTTCAGAAAGAGACCAACCTGTGGATATGCTCATCATACAAATTGGTTAACGCTATAATGCTTGTGAGTGCAGATCATGATGGAATATAATCTTATAGAAAGAAAAGATATTTTGTTAATGACTTTTTTTTCAGTTGGATTTTCAGTGGTAGTATTGTGAAATGGGACAATTCTGCATAGTTTTAATGATCCTAGGTAATAGAAAAAAATCATGTGTAGATTTTTTAATACATTTACCAGTTCTTCAGGTGAGATCTGTCTGAACTTTCAGAGTATACTTGGTTTTGCATTTATATGTGCCTCATTTAAATGTTCTGTGAAGTTTAAGTGCATAAGATTTTGTTCTCAATCTATGTATGCTTCAGGGTTCTTTTTTTTTTTTTTTTTTTTTTTTGCTGATGATGTGCTGTTTTTTAAAGCAAGTCAACAATCAAGTAGAATTAGAAAATATAGAAAAGTTCGTCATGTAATCAGAAAGCTATCAGGTCATAAAGGAGTTAATTGTTAGTACCAATAGCATATAATGTAATTCCATGTGATATCAGCTGATTTATAAAAGTTTGCTTTAGTACATTACTTTAACTGATGCTTTATTAAAGTATTTCAATATATATCAAAGGTTTTCTTAACTATCTTGGCCCCTTAATGCGATAATTAATGATAAGAAATGATAAGAAAGATTCATGCAAATAATCCTCACAAATACAAATCTCCCCACATTCTGTCTGGAAACCTGAATAAATTAGTAGAGCGATGTGAACAAAGTATGGAATATTCCTCACAACAAGTGGGGTGAAATCTGTTATATACACATGAAATACAAGATTTTTCATCTTTGCTCACTTTCACATCACCTATCATTTAGCTTTTAAATGGAGAATTATAATCTTTTATTTCCAGTATGTATTCAAAATGTATGAATTTTCAAGTGACTTGTACAACATGAGAATTGCATATTGCATACAAAAGGAGAATTGCAAGGTGAAGTAATCACAGATATTAGTAGTCAAGTTATTCTTTTGATGTGTCCTTGCACTTTGTAATCAGAGTTGGTTTCAATAAACACCGGGATAGTTCAGAAAGACAGTGATGTTCATGGTATGTAGACATGGCCAGATAGATTCTGGGGGTGGTTTTCCTTCTTTCCTCAGAGTACTGGTGACTGTCAATGCCTGGCTTACTAACTGCAATAGAGCAGGTTTATAGGGGAGTGCAGTAACCTGTTTCTGAGTTATCCAGCAATGTCTTTCTGCCTTACATTTCCAACAAAAAAATAAAATTATAATTAAAAAAAAAATCCTTCTTTTTTTATAACCCCATGTATTTCAGTGCAGAACAGTTTCATCTCCTAGCATCTTCTGTGTATTTCATGCAATCCACTTGTAGGCTTTACACTGTTAGGCTCTTTTTTAAGTGTTGTAATCCTCTACGCTGTCTGCCTGAAGTGGTATTTATTCAAGAAATTGTTTTCAGTTAAGATTTATTTAACTCTAAACAAAGCTGAACTGCCAAAATTATATTCTTTGCATATCATAGTTAACTGAGTTGATTTATTCCTGTCTTAAATTCTGAAATCTATAGTTTCAGCAAACATTTCATCTTTTTCAGCAGGATTTTTTGTCCTTGAATTAACAAAATTAATCACTAGAATGTTACTACACCTGAGTCCTTGTGCCAGCTTGTTATTAAATTGTAGTGATTACTTTTTTCAAACTAACACTTTTTGTGCATCATTTCTCTAAGAAACAAAATGCTTTTGTTGGAGAGAACCTTTAACACATGTTTTCAGTGTGCTGTATGTTTTTCTAACATCCACAGTAAGAGACCATCTAATTTGTCATACTTGTTAGTTGCAGGGATTGAATTCCAAAGCAACTGTTTTTTGTATTTCTATATTACAAATTATAGGATTTGCAATATCGTAATCATGTTGCAAAGCCTGAGAATCCAAACAGATATTGAACGAGGATGGGAAAGGAAGTGGGGGAAGATACTGTAAGCCAGATGCCTCTGATCTACATCTTTCTTCTGAAATTCTCTTACTGGCAGTTAAGAGCATCAGGAGTTCTGTTTAGGAGTCTCCTGTTAGGTTGCAGCTGCAACCAGAGTGATGTTCAGGTTACTGCACCTGACTGCTCAGCTGGAAAGACAACAGAATAGTGCCTAAGATGTCCAAGAAATCTGACTGAACCACAAGTAGTATTTGTAGCTTAAAAAAACAGTGCTTTTGCTATGTTAGTTTAGAAGGGTTAGGTTGTGAAGTGCAGCTACATTAGGGAGTTAACTATAAATACGTTCTAGAATGGTTTTCAGTTAAACGTCAACAAGGCTTTTCACTTAAGCAAATTAAAAGTGATTTGATTCATTTCTATTCCATAATAAATAAATAGGAAAAATATTGCAAAATTTTGTAGTAAAAACTCACACCATCTAGTCTCTCTCACAGTATGTCTACAAATACTTGAGCCAAATGTGTGCAATGAACTCTATCTAAAACTTCTCAAGTTTATACAACTTACCTTTGTAAATTACCTTACTACTTACGTGTGTACTGCATAAGCCCACCTAACCAAGAGAAATATATCTCTATCCTGCAATCAGATAAAAGCCAAATCACAAGGAAATAAACAGTAAGAAACAACTCTCTTAACTTTTCCATTTCCAATGATTCCGTTTGAGCAGATCCCCTTCTCAAGGGATGTACTGCATATCTTTGAATAGCCTCTAGATTAGAAACCTGACTTTCTCATCAAGAAACAGAACCAAATAGCTGGTGTAAATGTTCAATATAGCATGTGTCCTAAGCATGAAAAACATATAAGATGCTGTAGCCGCTTTCTCAGATTCTTTAAGTTCTGTAGTTTAGGTACTGCCTGGTCTCTTAAGAGAAACAGCTTCCTTTTCATCAAACTCTCTTCACTTTTTCACCTAAGAACCTTGCATTAGAATCTTTTCTTTAGCATTTTCTGGGAAAAAGCATTTGTTTCTGGTGTTGCTCAGTGAAGTGAAGAATATTTCTGAGGTGAAATGCAGTAGGGAGGCAGCAACTCTTGTTCACCATGATTAGAGAACAGATATGAACTTTTTAGACATTTATACCCATGTACATGTTCATGTGTTTGTATTCACAGAATCATAGAATCTTCAGATTTTGAAGGGACCTTCAAAGATCATCTAGTCCAACTCCCCTGCAATTAACAGGGACATCCACAGCTCTATCAGGTTGCTCAGGGCCATGTCCAGCCTGGCCTTGAGTGTCTCCAGGGATGGGGCTTCTACCTCACCTCTGGGCAGCCTACATTGTAAAGAACTCTTTTTTTCTTACATCCAACCTAAATCTACCCTCTTTAAGTTTTAAACCATTTTCTACTTGTCCTGTCACCACAGACCCTGATAAAAAGTCTGTCCCCTTCTCCCTTATACCTCCCCTTTAGATACTGAACAGGCTCTATCGGGTCACCTTAGAGCCTTCTCTTCTCTATGCTGAACAGCCCCAGCTCTCTCAGCCTGTCCTCGTAGAAGAAATGTTCCATCCCTTTGATTTGTGGCCCTCCTCTGGATGCACTGCACCAGGTCTATGTCTATTCTGTACTTAGGACTCCATATCTGGCTCCAGTGCTCCGGATGAGGTCTCACCAATGCAGAGTAGAGGGGTAGAATAACCTCCCTCACCCTGCCTGTTGCTCTTCTTTTCATGCAGCCCAGGATATGGTTGTCTTTCTGGGCTGTGAAGGCACATTGGTGGCTCATGTCCAGCTTGTCATCCACCAGTACCCCTAAGTTCTTTTCAATGGAGCTGTGACAAATTATATGTGTGTAATTGATCTGAACCATATGTTCTAGTAAAATGTATGTAGCCTTGTTTTACTATCTGACTAAATTAGAGCTCTGGAAAATGTTGCCATGCAGAAATAATGTGGCATAAAATGTACCCCTACTGGAGCTAGTAAACTTTCTGACTTTCAAAACTAGACAAATATGTCCCAAGTGTTAACTTGCAGGAATGGTATCTGGCAAGAAACATGTTCTATGTACCTTTCTGAGCTCGAACACCTTACCTGCAGTATATGCTACTTTTTTAATCCTTCAACACTTCTGTAGTCACGTTGAGTGGCCCCAATAAGTGCTTCCTCCTAAGACTTGCAATCCAAGTGCTTGTTTCTGATAGCTGTTATTTAACATCAAGATCTTTGATACAATAAACACCTTTGCTCATTACCTTTGTTGCTAGTTTTCATGAAGAGTACACTTCCCTTGTCTTTTCCAGCTAATGTTATTCTTTTATAGAATGGTTTGGATAGAAAGAGATCTGAAAGAACATATAATCCAATCCTCCCTGCCGTGGGCGGGGACACCTTCCACAAGGTACGCAAAGCTCCATCCAGTCTGGCCTCCTTTCTTCAGAAAGGATGAATTCTTCATAGGACTGTAAAATGCCCTTGCCTTTACCCATCCTTTGCATAGCCCTCTGCATTGCAATCTGCCATTTTCAACAACAGTAGCAGAGGATGCAGCATTTCTCTGGATGCTACTTCTTGGAAGAAATCAGGACACAATGGAATTCCAGAGCTTATTCAGAGAGGATGGCAGCACTTTTGGTGTTGCGCCTAGCCACAAGGTCTTCTCTACAGCATGAAGGAAGACAGGATTGAATTTAGATAAGTGAAGAAGATGGAGCTGCAATGACCAAGAGACACCCCTGTGGCTTGGTGTTTCCCCAGTGAGCCTTTTGGAGTGCTTGGGTGAGTCTCTGGCTCCTTTACAGGCTCACGTTGGGAGTGTTTTACTTCTCAGCTCTGCCACGAGCTCTGAGAGTGTTGTCAAATCGCAATTAGTGCAGGCTATACCCTGTTTAATTGTTTTTTTCTTCTGCTATTACCTTTTCTTGAATAACTGTATGTGTTAGATAAATGCAAAAGAGTGAAGATGAGGTAGTAGTTCTATAATCAATAGTGAAGTTGGAGTGAAGATATTAGAGAACACTTTGGACCACATTAACACTTGTTATGCAGCTGCCTCTTTCTTCCTTCCTTCCCTAACATTAGCGAAAGGATCATCTTTTCCTTTTCTGCCAGGAGGTATTTGTAGCTTTGTAATTCTCTCTTCAGTCTCCTTTACCATTGTAAAAGACTTTTATAATATCTCTGGAGCCAATCTGTCCCCAGGAGGTGCTTGATTTGTGTTTAAATTCACCCCCAAGTAGACAGCATTGGTTATTTTATGGAGTTTTTGACTCTTTCAAGAGCTGTCTTTGCTGCATTTGTAGAAGCCTCTTTGCATAGAGGAGAAAAGGCTCTTGTCTTCCAATGGGCTGTTCGGCTTTTCCAGAGCAGTTATGCCTATACATTGGTGGGAAAGTTAGTAAAATTGGATTTTAACAATGCTGATTTGAAACATATTACCATACCTTATTCACTCACTTTCTAGGAGATGACAATGTTTCAGTGACTTTTCCAACCCAGATCACATTTCATAGATTACAGGGAAAAAAAAAAAAGGTTCTGAAATGTGTGTGTAACAAGAAACAAAAACCTGTGGGGGTAAAACTCAGAGAAAACTCATATGAATAAAATTTATAGCTTAAGGAACTGAGTCCGTGATTGTATTTTGGAAATGTTATTTGATGCTTTTCACTTTCAATGTGCTGTTGAATGTATGAATGAGAGAAGAAGATTTTTCCCCAAACAGCATGGATCTTTCATTAAGATTCTCATGTAGTACTGGAGAATAATGTAAGGGACCAAAGGTTAAAACTTCAGCCCAAAAATGCAGTCATGTTTTTGTTGCTTCAGCAGCAAATTTGCATAATGTGCAATCCTGTCACAAATTCCTAGGACAGGGAATCCAAAAGACTGATTTATAAAAGCTGGCTACAAAGCAAGCAAGAGTCTATTTGTGTGAAACAAATTGAAAGTGACCCTTAAAATCCAAAGGACTCTTTTCAGTATTGCTGTTATCTGCAAGCTGTGCATTTGTAGCTAGTGAATATTTGAGAAGTGGATAGGATTAAGTGCAGCAAATGAGCCCCAGAAGATGCAGTACTTAGCTTAAAGCTTCAGGAAGGAGGCTTCCAAGTATAATTGGTGGAACCTAGTTTGTAATTTATCTGTGACAACCTTTCTTATGCTGGCCTCTCACTATACTGAGGAGAAGAAAAACAGAAGAAAATTCTTGGTTTCAAAAATAACTCAGTTCAGGCAAAGAATGATATCAGAGAGAGAAATGTACATGTCTGTTCTTCAGAAATAGCAATATCTCTCCAGCTGATAGAATCTGAGAGGTGCCTGTCTTCGGCAGAGTGAAAACCAGATATTTGCAGAGGATTATTGATCCTCATCGTCATCTCTGCACAATTGGACAGGATCTTCAGACTTTGTTCATCTGTGTCAATCACTTTTTCTTTAGCTCTTAGCTCAGGTGATTTTCCTCTGAAATAAGTATCAATAAAGCTGTTCTTCCTTCTGTGTACCATTAAATTATGAGCAGATAGGTTCTGAGACTCAAGGCTCCCTTCATCACCTGAACAATTTTCAGGGCAATTTGAATTTCACCCCATAGCAGAGGATCTCTAGAGAATACTGTTGTAAAGTGTTACTGATTAGGGAGAAGGGCACTGTCACGTAGACATGCGAGTAGTACATGCAGAAATGAAATCCTTGCAAATGTTCTTTGTGATTCTAAGTACTTCCTCCAAGACTCTGAATGCTGAATTTTCTGAAATAAAGGTGGTTGGTGCACAAGGAGCAGAACAAGGGTGGGAACATGTAAGAAATTATAAAGAATGTATCTAAGAGAAAGCAGACAAGAGTTTATAACATGCAAAATGGAAAAGGAGGGAGGAGAGGAAGATTATAATGTGCCAAATCCATAATTTATCAGCTTGCAAGATATGAAAGTAACACATTAATCATGAATTTTAATTTGAAAGCTCTTTTGAAAATGTTTTGCAGGTTCCCTCTCACAACTATAGACATGATGTAATGTAAATTTTGCAGTAAATATTTCTGTTCGGAGTACATATTCCTATGCAGATTTTGTTTGAGCTATTATTTTTGAGTGGAAAAGCTGCTGAACTTCACCTCCACAATTATGAAAATGTGACATACTGGATGAAGCATACTATATTCTAGGAAAGGCAGCTGTAAAATATACTGGGTGCTAATTGTTCTGCTGTTGAGAACGTTTATTGTGATACGATAGAGTTATGTTGGTATGTTTTCTGTTCTTTACTTAAGCAAAATCAATATTCATTTGGCCTGTTTGAGAACACAGGGAGTTCCCTGTTAAAATGAATGTTGCTAGGCTGTAGGGCTGTTTGAAGGACAAGATGTTTCTTGTAGTACAAGCTGTCATTAACAGCTTTCTGTGCATGTTCTGGCATAGGCCAGGAAGTGACAATAGGTGTACATTTAGTGATTAAGAGAAGAGTCATTATGCATTATGTGCTTTATTCCTTACATAGTTTTTCACAACTTTCAAAAACTTTGAGTATTCATGATGGATGAACCCCCTCTGTTACTAAGGTGAGCACCATGAATATTATCCTCATAACTGCAGCACAAACTGTAAATAGAGGCTTTTGGAGGGCTATTTTTAATGTCTGTTCTGGCCTTCAGTTTTGTTTGTCACAGCTGCAAGTTAGCATTGCTGTCGTTGCTGCAGTAAAGTGATGCTTTTGTATGAGTGTAGCAGTGACAGCTTGATGGAGAGTGGTGACTATTGAATTTGTAGTAAAAATCAATAAGAGAGTCCAAATTTCCAATCCAGATAATAAAAACGTCATCTATAAATCTTAGGTAGAGTATAGTTTCAGTGATACAATTATTTGAGAGCTGTTATCGTTGTAGTTCTTGAAAAGACTGTCATAATGCAGAGGTGGATAGAAACTGTCCAAAGAGAAGGGTGTTTTAGTTAAGTTTTGCAGATGGCTGTGGATTGAGTGCTATTCAGTAATTTCATTGATTAACATAGATGATGGAATAGAAAGGATGGATGTCCTCTGTTTGGTGCAGATGTAAATAATATTCAACTATTAAGATCTGTAAGACTTCTATAGAATTAGAATTAAAAAAAAGAACTAATAAAATTGGAAGAGAAGCTTTTCAAAACAGAATGTAATTTAAAAAGAAGCACGAGTTTGGGAGTTTGTGCTTAGAAGGAAACAGTGATTTGTACAAAAACAAGAGGAGGAAAAATCTGGTTAGAGAATGAAGAATGACAGTAACAAACCAGCTCCGGGTATTGGGCTTTTGAGGGGGCAAAAGAAAAGAAAGTTGGGGGGAGGGTGAAGATTGTTCAAGTTAAGATTGAGTTCTGCTTGGCATTAAAATCAGGAAAAGAGGGATCACGGTTGTATACACCTCTTAAAAATATAGGATTGCACAGTTTTGGTAGACAGCAGAAATACAATTCAGTTATGTATTTCACTTTTCAACCATTCTATTTCTAGATTTGGCAAGAACTATCATATTCCCTGCTGTGTAAATACGTCCAAACAGTTGTCTATAGATACAGTTTAATGCCGGTAGTTTTTAAACATGAAATAAATTGCTTAAAGATTTGAGGTTCTAAACTTTATGAATTCTTTGGTTTACATACTCTATCTCTTGACCTTTTATCCTTGTGGAGTAAAATTAACAGTGCAATCAGTCTACAATAATTGTGTATAATGAAAACCTTTAGCCTGAATATAACAGTTTCTCCCTATTTCTCACAATCACTCTCAGATTGCTCTAATTGTTCATTTAGGTTACTAATTCATCTTTAAATTTCTTTCACATGATGAATAATTTTGATAAATAAGTAGAAAATATATGAGCAATTTTTGATAGCAAAGATTCTTGAAATTAATTATTCAATTTTGTCATGTTCAATATTCAATATTCCATTTCTCTACAAATATTCATAAATATGAGTAAATTGTTTATTGTATTTATATGTGTATGCACTCTGTAGCTTATTAAATCAGAATTGTTCCATAATTGCTCAGTGACTGCAATATTTATATTTTAATCTATGTTGGATTTATCATTACTGGTAAACAGTTCTTGCATCACGTGCACGGTAATTCCACAAACGGGGGGNGTAAAAAAAGTGAGAATGGCTCTTTTATGTTTTTTTTACATTTGTTTGTATGGAGTGCTTAACTCTGTATTATAGACTCTTATTGCCTCTGTATTCATATTCTAGATTGATCAGCAATGGCCTACAGCTGTCTGAAGCCCACTGCCACACGCAGCTTCCCACTAGCTGAGCAGCTCAGGAAAAGATTTCTTGCTGGTATGTAGTATGTGAATGGAAAGAGTATTTAGGGATAAAGAAAACATCATAAATTTCCAAAAATCCTAACTAGTCTACTTTCAAAGTACTTGATTTTCCTGTAAATTTTAATTTTTCTGCTGCTATTTGTACACTTCCATTGCGCAGTGGAGATAGGATTCACAGAGAAATGAACCTGGCATGGCTACTGCTTAAGATATCATCAAATGAGTGTTTCATACATTACTTTCAAAGATCTTGAGAAATTTCTGTGTTCTCCGGTCCCAAGTTTACTACTGATTTCCTCTCACCAGCATGAGGAACATCACTGTGTAAAGAGAACTTCACCCACAGTGGAAGAGGTGCAGATCAGGGGATTTGTACCTATGGTTCCTTCTGAGTGTCATTTAATTTAGTACGATAGTTGTATCCCATTTCAAACCTGTTACTTGTGTACGCCATGTAGGAGTAGGATGAATATGGGATCTCGTCACAAAATTCAGTGTTATCAATGGAGAAAGAAACACTTGAGAGTGTCCAAGAATTATGAAGGACCTTACATTTTAAGATAACTTGCAATCATCAATAATAACACGATGAAACTGTTTTCCAGCAGAAGTTAGATTAATTTAAAAATAAAATAAAAAGACAATTGATACTAAAATAAAGCTTTCTCAGTTCATGAAAGGTGTTATCTTCAATGCAGTTGCCTCTAGAAGTAGAGAGGTCACACAATAGCTCTGTTGTCTCTTTCCTTTTTCCCAAGACCGATGTATCTAATTGTTTGATTCTACGTTCAGAGAAAGTGAGATTTTTTTCCTGCTTTTTAATTTAAAATCTTCTCTAACAGCACCAAAATGCAGATTCCCGTGACTTCTAATTAAGAAGTCCTTGAATTAACAGTGACAGTGTCATTTCAGTCTTCCAGACAGGCAGTGTTGAAATGATTACGATGCAAAATACAAAAGTAATGCATTATTCATTCAGTATACTGTCCCTACTCAGTGGTGAGGATTTCTGCTTTGGTTATGGCCTGCATATGGCCATATTAGGCTTTAAACTAAACACACTATGTGAGGATAATCTACCTCCTGAAATCAAAACAAATCTTGCATGTGATTATAGTACAGCAGGATTCAGCAGATGAAGATTCATGCTTTTCATACAGATTAGTGTAACTGTTTGTTCTGCTACTCACCTCACCTTTTGCTTTAACCTTAACTTCAAGATTCTTCTGTTTATTATCCATCTTGATAGTATAGACTTGCATATAGTAATTTTGGTGTTCTTATTATAGCAAGATTATTATTTTGGTGGTGTTGTACTGCTTAATTTTTTTACAATATACTTGGCTTCCGGAGTTATATCTTTGGTTAGATACCGAATCTGAGTGATCCAGTGACTTTCATTTTCACCTACTTGCATTTTACCTTTACTACTTCTGTTTATTGCCTGCTCTACTTCAGGTGCAAGAAAATCGTCTCATTCTAAACTGGAAAGATCTACTTTCTCCCATTACCCAAGCAATAGTGTTACTTAAAATACTGCAGAAGATGGGAAAGATTTTCTTCTCTTGCCATCGTTCTCAGTTCAGTTCTACCTCAAATCTTTCTTACCATACCAATATGTCATTGTGGATGATGTGAATTTTCACTGGCCTGAGGTACACATGTCATCCAGTCTCTTAAGGATAGCAATTGATTCCTTTCATCTGTGGATATGTTTCACCCATACGTTTTTGCATTTTTTATTCACCATAAAACTCTTGTTACAGATTTGAATAGACTCATCTTAACATTTTAGTTTATACGATAGTTGGAAACATTTCTAGAAAGTGTATCAGTGTATATAGTCAAAAAGAGGGTGAAAAGGATAATATAACAAGTCCTTTTTTTTTTTTTTAATAAAAAGTTACCCTTCCTTAAGAAGGTGGTAAAAATATAAATCTGAAAAATCAACTTCAAGCTGTGTATTGAAGTGCTATCAGCTTTGGATCTTCCTTTCATATTCATAATACATATAGTGTCTTCTTCCTCTCGCCAAGGACATGCAACAACTTAAATGTAAAAAGGGAAAACATCTGCTTATTTAGTTTAAAACAAAGAACAAAGATGCTTCAACTTGATTTTAAATTTACCTGGAGATCTACATATAATTCAGAAGTTCCTACACTTGGGAACAGGAGTAATTGTCTAAGTCATATATGTAATTAAAACGTAAAATTAGTGAACATGTGTTTTTTACTGTCTTAAAATATATATTAAAAAACAAATGATGCATATGTCAGGAAGCTCTATGTATGCTATTTTAAACAAGACGCTGAATATTTAGTCCTGATTCCATATATAAATGTAAACTACTTTAATAGAATAAGTTCTTGCTTTTTTTGTGTGTGTGATAGAAGTATCAAACTCCTCCATACTGAACGCGTAATTCTGTAATGAATAATTTCCAGACTTAATATGCAACACTACAAATACTGTGATTTTTCAAAGGAGAATTTTGGGAAGCGCCCATCAAGAAAGTTGGTTGATTTTTTGTTTGTTCTAGATATTTCAAGTGTCTGAATGAAAGAGAATTAAGATAGTAGTGTAGTGGGACAAAAGGTAGCAATGGAAATATGAAAGCTATGCTTTTTTCTTCCTTGTTTGTAATACTGATTAGTAAAATTTCAATCTACTCATGCATCAGTCATAATGTTACTCTGATGTAAGTTTTATGCATATGGCTGAAGTGTATCATATGGCCAATATTATAAAAGTTTGAACTGCACCATCAGATGGGAAATGGTTAGTACTGGGTGATGTTAAATTCCATTTCATATTCCCTACTTGTGTCTTAGTATGTGTATGTATGTAGATATACAATCTCAGTCTGTGCATATATGCTTTTTCTCTCATTTTTAAAACAAGATTTCCTCTGCTGTTATGTTTTTAGTCTGCTGTTATGTGAAACACCTATACAGCCAGGATTAACAGGGAAAACTGTTGAAAAATGAAAGAAAATAAAATGCCTTTTACACTAATCTTTTAGTTACTATCATGACAGTAATGTTTGACTGTTGCGAGAGGTAGACAAAAAAATAAACAAGCTTCAGTAATTTTCATGTGTAAATTGACAGGATCTCTTTAAATTAGAACTCATATTAATTAGTTTCTGCTGTCAAATAGCCGAAGAAAGTTATTGTTCATTCTCTTGGCACATAAAGGTTTAATGAGAGATTGTCTGCTTGAATGAGCATTGCCAAAAGTCATTAAATGCTCCCTATGCATCTTTTTTCTTCTTTCTTTTTCTGAATAAACAATTCTAGATGCATTCAACAATCTACATAATATATTTTTCATGGACCATCCCTTATATTACAGAATACTGGGCAGTCTTAGGTATCCTATCATCCCTTCTGTGGAAGTAGATGCGAGGAAGTCCTTTAAGGCAGTTAACACAACTGTGCTGGAACATGTAGGAAGCTTGTCTCACTTTTTTCCTTCTGTTTTCCAGTTATCCTCTCCCTTACTGTCAGAGGAGATTGATTCAGGTATTGGCATAAGGTAGTGTCAAGCTCCTTTTTAGCTATCTAAGTTTGGAAGCAGCAGATATTTGTCCAGTTTTCTTTCACATTTTATAACTACTTCTGTGATAATGTCAGTAATTCTGAGAATGTTTTGTAGGTGCTTCATTAGGCTGCTTGTTATCACTGACTTTCAGTTGTCAAGTTTTGCTACAGTACTATAGTGCTGCAATTATAATTGCATCAGATAGTTTTATCTCATGCTGAAGGATTTGTGCTTCATTCTCCAGATGTCCAGGGCATGTAGATACTTCTCATATTCGTGCATTTCATTCCTCACTTATGTCCTTCTCAGTTCAAAGTGATATTCAAATATATAAGGGAACAGGCAGAGATTTTGCTGCTGCTGCTCACTGAATAGAGATCTCTTGACTTCAGGTTGGAAATAGGCTCTTCTTATGAAAGCACATTGAGTGTCTTGTCCTGGGCAGCCAGCAGCAGAGGTCCTCCCTCAAAACTCAAGCCCACCTCTACTGTAAATGCACTGATTTTGTGTCTGAGGAAAGCAAACCTGAAATAAGGTTTATATTGTTGATGTGAGAGGATATTCACCATGATTCCGCTACTCTGAAATCCTCTCAACTCTGTCAGGCTTCCCTGTGTGTAGGTGCAGAAGAGGTCATGTTAACATCCAGTCTCGTTCCTGCCTATTACAGTACATTGCAATTCACTCAGTTAACCTTTGTTTCAAAAAGTTTATGCATTCACATAAGTGCATAAATTCATAACTCAAGTATGTTGAAATGCAAATAATATATATTTGTAATGAGTTATATGTAATTTATTTTTCTGATAAAATTAATAACTGAAGCCTAACTTTAAACAGAGTGGATAGAAGCAAGTATTTTGCTTCCAAATATCTGTCTATCTTAAAGTTGCTAAGAATACATAATAGAGAGAGGGACTCTGGTGTCTTATATTGAGAAAGTAAGAATTTGGAAGTCAGTTTCTAGCTAAGACACTGATTTTGGCAGAATAAACTCTAAGTCTTCTGTTCTCTCTTCCCATCCATCAGTAATACCTGAAGAAATAGGAAAACAAAACAAACAATTGAATGTTAAGATTAAAAGCATTAGATCAGCTGTGGTTTGCAAAGCTTTTTGTAATAATCTAAATGTCGAACATACCCTTCAGATCCAGAGATGCTGCTTACATATTTATAATCTGAAATAACAGGAATGGGTGTGAATGATTCTTATTCTAAAAATCATAGAGTCATAGACAGTTTTGGGTTGGAAGGGACGTTTATGAAGATCATGTGGCTCCAACACCCCTGCTATAGGCAGAGACACCTCTCTCTAGACCAGGTTAGTCACAGCCTCATCCAGCCTGACCTTGAATGCTTCCAGGGAGGGGGCATCCACAGTCTCACTGGGCAACCTGTTCCAGTGTCTCATCACCCTTACAGTAAAGAATTTCTTCCTAATATCTAGTCTAAATCTACCCTTTTCCAGTTTAAAACCATTTCCCCTTGTCCTAATGCTACATGCCCTTCTAAAAAGTCCCTCCCCAGCTTTCCTGTAGACCCCCTTCAGGTACTGGAAGGCCGCTATAAGGTCTCCTTGGAGCCTTCTCTTCTTTAGGCTGAAGACCCGCAGCTCTCTCAGCCTGTCATCATATGAGGGGTGCTCCAGCCCTCTGATCATCTATGTGTCTCTCCTCTGGACCTGCTCCTACAGTTCCATATCCTTCTTGTGCTGGAGGCCCAGAACTGGATGCAGAATGAAAAAGTTATAAGAACATGTACTATTAAGGTACTGCTATGATTTTGAGATTTGTTAAAATCTATACCAAGCTTGAAATAAGTTGTTGAGTTTGATAATCAAAACACTGTTGCTCATAAAGTCAACAATTATCGGGATTAATTTACCTAAACCAAATTTACCTTACTGAAACTAGTTCTGATTCAGGCTTCAGAGTCAGAATCATTTCTTCACCAACAAAAATGAGCTGGTCTGTAACAACACAGCATTAGCTAAGATCTCTAGAATGATCTATTGATTTTTTTTTTTTTTTTTTTTTAAGAAATTTCCATCTGGTTTCTGTCTAAAATAGAGGAAATTGGTTTTTCTAAATAGGTGAATATTCAGCATCTGATATTTAGATAATATTTACAGGAAGTAAATCTCAATTAAGTCCAGGTTTAGCTACCACCCACTCAGTCAAGTTGCAAGCACGTTCTTCATCTAGAAAGCAGACAAGCTGGCAGATGCTGACTGTGGAGCATCTGAGCATATGTTCAGGCTCTTCTGCTTCTGGGCCGAAATCAAGATAGTGAAACTGAACTCATCAGTAGTCCATGTTCTTCTCCCACGTGAACACCAAACTGTACTGAAGTCAGAAACATAGATGAAAAAATGCATATTTGAGGCAGCTTTCTTCCATAACTGCACTTTATCAAGTTTCAAGTATAAAGAGAACACTGTCTCAAACTGAGATTTCTTCAGAAAGAGCTTCTTCAGGAAGCAGCTATTACCTCCTAAGGTCTTCATAAGTACTGTTTCATTTTACTGAGCCAGAATGTTTCAGACTTTTTCACAGCATAGGAAACCTGGTCTACTCATTGCAAATTACTTTCTTGTGTAGTATAATAGCATTTTAAAAAGGGGAAGCTGTATCACCCAGGAGGATCTAGTTCAGCAAATGCATTTGCTTGCTTTGAGAATTTAACAACTTTTGCATTTACAAACAAGTGGGACAATACTTAACGCAAGTAAAAGCAAAATACATCTGTTTTTTCTAGTGCAATAGCCTTCCATTTGCCATTAGAATACACAGACAATGATGGCCCTTGGGAACTGCACTAGTATACTTCTTTTAAAGGCTATGAGCAACTAGTTGATGCCAGTTTTGACTTAACTTCTAGATGGATCATCAACAAACTTACAACTGAAACATCTGTCATTTAGCCAACACAACAGTCATAACTTCTCTTGCAGTAACAAATCATCGAATCATTAAGATTGGGAAAGAGCTCTAAGATCATCTTGTCCAGATGTATGTGAAACACCTTTTTTTCTCTACTGCAGATTCATGATTCTCAATTACTTCTTCAAGGTGATAACACATACACTTTAGAGGACATCACACAAATATGAGGAAGCAAGTACTGTTAGGAAATACAGATAAATTGACAAGCATAAACAGCAAAATTGCTGTCCTGATGGTTACTGTTTTCCTTCTACTTTATTGTTTACATTTGAATAGTTTGTTGCAGCTCAGTTTGCTGTTGAAATTTCAGTTGAGAAATTTTCCCTACCAGTTGCAATTTGAAATTATTTTGTATACTGTACACTATTCCTTAGTTGGCTGTGTTTTAGAGGAAGGCGACATTTCCTTAAGTACCCATGCTGCTGTTCCACATATTCATACGTAAGAAAAGGAATGGCAAGGGAAATACCAGAAGTAAATATTACTAACATATTCACAATAGTGAAGATAAAATCTAAGTGAACTTCAGGAGGCCTAAAGACTAAGTGGCTGTGCTCTCATCGTAGGTATAATTCAACAGGTTAATATTAGGTGATTAACACAGTTGTGAAAAACATAGTTATTATTTTTCAATGCAGAATTAAATGTTGGGACAATAAAATGAAAATACTGGCTTTGTGCTCAGTAATGATCAGTAATCAATCAACTATGGAGAGTATTAGGAAAAGTGAAGAAACAGCTAATCATTAGGATGTTATAAATCTTTAGTGCACCCACATTTTCAATAAAATATGCAGTTTCCGTCACCCCATCTCAAAAAAGATAAATAAGCAAAAAAGATTCAGAAAAGGGCAATAAATGTGGTCAAAGAACATCTCGAATATAAGGAGCATAGAGTAAGGATTTTCAGTCTGGGAAAAGAAATCAAAGGGAAATGAAAGTTTGTAACATCCTTAGAAAAATTAAAGGGTATAAATGAAGCTTTTGTTGTTTCTTTTAAGATTGACTGTATTAAATAAAGTGTAGGATTCAGAAGAAACAGAAGGAAGAAATAGATAATATTTTAGCATAAAATCTCAGATTTTTTGTGATTTATCAAATAATTTAATTGTTCAAATTCTTCTTTTTCTTTTACTCAGAGTTTGTTACTTCCAAAACTATTTGGTCTTTTTCATCTTTTAGATATTACTGCTCAAACTCTTCCAATTCTATTTTTTTCCTAAATTGTGGTGGTTTTTCTTTTTAAGAATATTCTTTTGTGAAGAATGGACTTATTTATTATCTTGGTGACTTTCATACTTAATATAAGAGCAAGAAAAAATAGAAGACTTCAAGCATACATTTCTGCCTCACAAAAGGTCAGCTGTCTCATCTGCAGACAAACTTCCAGACATCTTAGAGATTCAGTGTGTAGAAAACATGTTCACAAGTTACAAAAAAATATATATATATTATATATATATACATACGTATATATATGTATGTATTTGCAGTAGACAATACGGAAAGGAGAAGATTACCAAAAGCCTTATTTTCTTTTTCCCCAAGCAAACTGACTATATTGTCTTACCATTTTAGTGCTGTTTGACAAATACTTACTGTTGGAGGAAAAAAGGAAAGAATGTTAACGTGTAGTGATGTATCGTGTTCTTCTGAACCTAATACTGTTCTTTAAATCTATTCTTAGATTTCTAGTTCAGAAGGAAACCTTGAGTTCCATTGTGCTAGTAAAGCTAGAAACTTGCAAAATTCTCAGGAAGTAAAAATGGGGAAAGTTCTTCATTACTATATATAGTTTATATGTACTGTAGGTTTTAAAGCTGACAGAAAACTGATAGTTTCTACTCACAAGTATCAATCCATAGCTGCATTTTAGATGTATTTTTGGCAAACATTTGACGGAAGCTACTTCTCAGATGTCTCTCTTAATTCTATTTTTCAATCTGTGTGTGTATACCTTCTGTTTGGGTGGTCCAGGAATCAGGATAAATCATTGGGAAACTAAAATAATATAGAGGCAGTTCCTGGAAATTTTAAACAGAGCACACAGCGATACACGCCTTGCCTTTTTTTGTGACAAGGCAATCCTTGGCACTACTACTATTCAGTGATAGCATAAAAGCTAATACAGATAGCAAAGTTACTTGGAAAAAAACAATGGTTTACTGTAAAACACCACAATCAACTGTCCAGGAAGGACATTTAGATCATGAAAATAGGTAGTTTTAATTCAGACAAAAGATTTGGAATTTGGCATCAATTTAGTGAGAGACTGCTTAGCAGAACAACCTTGGTACAGAAATACAAAAACTTAAATATGTTGACTAATTTTTGAGGAGAACCTGAATATTGATAGTATATTAACAAGCAGTGAGTACTTCAGTCATTTGGATGTCCATAGAATCATGGTTAAGTTACTTAGAAATTTTATCTAATTCTATTTTTCCTTTAACATGAAATTATCACATAAACTAGATCAGATCAATTGTATTCTGAATGTCTGTAACTTCCTGGTGTCTATCAATAGTGCTTTGCCTTCTAGTCATGATATTGTAGGCAGTGTTAACCATCTCCCATCTGTACGTGAAGAAATGACACAAATTTTAGATTGAATATTTTGCTTATGAGCTTTGCCTCTGAGAAATCCCATTTCACTTCAAACTGAGAAATTATTCTTGACCTTCTCTGAGATTGACTA
Source organism: Pavo muticus (assembly GCA_016647715.1). NCBI lineage: Eukaryota > Metazoa > Chordata > Aves > Galliformes > Phasianidae > Pavo > Pavo muticus. The sequence goes on along the minus strand of JACDJE010000592.1, from coordinate 167,656 downwards.
AATTATTTGGAATGTAAAAACTCAAATATTAAAAAAAAAAAATAATTAATGCTTATGGTGTTCATAAGGAAGATTTATAGTTGTGCTACTGAATGAGTAATTATAGCATGGCTAAAATATTCTGACTTTTCAGGCAAGTTCATGCACGAGCTTTAAAAATCAGAATATTCAGTAGTCTTGGTATCAATGTACAATTATAGATGTCTACTTTCATCATGTTTCACTGACTTCAAAAGACTGGCTTGTTTTGGCCTAGAGGATTTTTGGTACCTAAGTCAAGAACTTCAGAATAAATATGTAGAACAACAATTCTATTTACTTCAATGAAGTGTTAATAGAATTGTATAAAATATTTCCAACAAAAAGTAAATATATTTAAAAATGTAGAGGAATGAGCAACAATGTTCTCAATTAAATCTGCTGAAATAATTCAGACAAAAATTGCATGCTTTTTAAAAATAACTTTCATTAAACTCTACATTAATTAAAAGTGTTATCTTAAGATAATTTAAGTTAGCATAAAGTAACATTTAAAGTTAAATTCTGCATCTCAAATACCCGGACTTTCATTTCAAATATCTAAAAATGAAATATTTTTCCAAAGGTGTCACAAAACAACATTTCTTCTAGATGCAAAAGTGTCTCTCAACTATGTCATGAGATTTTACCTTGCTGTTATAACATTTCTAAGGTGGGAAATGTAACAAGATTACTGGAATTGTTACAGTGTTTTTCTCCTCAATACAAACTCTCGGCTTCTTTACTGTCTGTTATTGTAAGTAGAGAACATTAATAAAACAGCATATGAGATATGACAGTGACACACAGCAGAAAAAACACAAGTGGCCACACCACAAGAGATGATGTTTACCGTCATTTCAGTGACTCTTGTTCCACACTTGTCCAGCTTGAAATGGAAGCAGCCTGGCTCTGTGCCAGGGCAATGTCAGAAGGCCTTATTATTAGGCAAAAATCTCATTGTTCTCTACAGAATATTGCTGCTATCTAAGTTTTTTTACTTGCAAGAAGAATTAGGTGGAATTACTTTAAGTAATGTATTCTCACAGTATTGGCATCTTGCCCAAAAGCATTAAAATTATAAGCCCTCGGTTACAGTTAGATTTAAAATACGATTAGGAAAGAAACAGAAGAGCTAAAGCCAAGTTCCAATGAAGGAATGCCTGATGCTGACATAGTTGGCATGTATTGTTTTGGTCCTTATTTCTGCTTGTTGTATTGTCCCAGTTTCATTTGGGAAAGTTCCACGTACTGGAATGATCTCAGGAGAAGGATCTCTTAGACTCCTGCAGTACAGCTGAAAACTCCTGTGGCTTAAGTCTTTTTTCAGTCTTTCTTCATTATGCCTCCGAGATGCAGCTCTGGACCTAGGCTTTGGTGTTTGTAGAACATCTTTTTGTTAGCCTCTCCTGTTGCCATGGAAATTATCTCATACATTTTTGGCAGTTTTCATCTGTTAATTATTCCAATCTGCTTTCATGCCAAAAATGCAGTCGTGTTCTACAAAATTTAGGCTTCCAGTATCAAAGCTCTTGTTTCTTTCTGTTTATATATTGTCATCCAACGTTCTCTGTACTTTGTTTCCCTTCATCGGTATAAATGGTCTCTTCCAAAATCCAGCTTGCTCATTGAGCCCTAAGATGAAGTGGCATTTGTTTTTACTGTAGGAATCAAGGTTTCCAACAGTTAAAATGAAAAAGGAAAGAAACACCAAAGCTACTAATGTAGCTTGGGTCAAATTTGTGATTCTCTGTATTTGAAATATGTTATATGACTATGTATTAAATAAGAAGTCACTTCATGGGGAAGTAACATGTAAGGATATGAACAGCAAATGGCTACAAGTGATGCAGACCTACTATGTACCCACAAAGTCTTGATGATATTCTTGGGTTCAGATATCATCTGGAAGAGAATGAGTATTATGCATTCATTAATGAAGTAGTAAAAGACATTACATATCTAGGGAAGCACTCCTGGAAGAGACGAGCAAGGAAGCAAGGCTATTAAGACATAAAATGAAGAACTACTATGTCAAATAGAGTACAAAATATTTCGCTATACTCTTCAAATTCAACAAAAGCAAAGTGTCTTTTTGTTCTAGCAGAAAAACAACAACAGAGAAAATCAGTGCTGCTTTTACTTATTACTCCCATACTGCTTGATCCAGGTAAACGTAATGCTTTGTTTTCATCTTGTTTACAAATTTTAAGACTTTAGGAAAAGAATGAAGTAACAAACAGGAAAATCACTGCATAGGCAAAGGTAACTTTTCTACTCTGTGTATAGATTCCTGCTAGAATTTGAGGAGGTAGTGACTGATAGGGAAAATTCCAGAGACTTCATTAGAAAGTTGGAATGGTAGAACAAGGAAACATAACTTACATTGAAAGATTGAAAGAGGGAATGCTTTTCAAATATATAAAATATATAAGTAAAGGGATGTTTTCAGAAGCGTAGGGAAAAGAGGCTTAAATTGTAGTGAAAGAGGCTTAGTTAAAGGAGAACACTAAAAATGTATCTACCAGTGAAACTTTGAAAGTATTGAGGAGGATTTTCTGTGGAGATTGCAAAGCCCCTGCAGATTTGATGTCAATCAAGGGAGACTTTTAAGAAGAGCTCAGACTATTAAACAGAAATGACACAGGCAAAATTAATCTTGCTGCAGGCAAGAGAATGGAACCTTTCCAGTTTGTTCTTTAGACATATTTCTATCATAGATGTCTGCTGTTTTCTTTCACGTTTGTTTAGCAGGATATCTATTTTGAGCAGAAACCACTTTTGAATTCCAAATTTCTTGCCTCTGACTCTAACCCTGCATAATTGCAGGTACTATGTATCAGAAAATACTTTGTTTCTGTCTATATTGGTCCATGAGGAGTTTCATATATATTCATGTCTGTAAAAATGTACAGTTCAGTCTATCAGTGCCCAAATGTGCAGATTATACCCCTTTCATCTGGTTCAAGGAATCCAGGCACAATAACCTTGAGTCCAATATATCTCTATTTTCTGAGACTGAAAATCTCATTCATGTCCCCTGTGAAGCAGTTAGTATATACAGTGCAGATGTTGCAAAATAGGTTCCTGCATCTCTTCAGCAGGTTTTTGTCTTTTTCTGCAGCAACATTACAAGGCTACAGCCATTTCTGTCATTCCCTCCAGCCTTTTTTTTCACTTTACTTTTTATATTATATTATTTATTAATTTATTTATTTATGGCTACAATTCATCTGAGGATCTGCTTCTATTTCATAATTTTCCTTATTTGGTATAAAGAATCTAAGGAACTGGGATTCCCATCAAATCATCTTGTGACTTACCCTCACTCCTCATTCCATTGAAATTTTTGTATTGCCTCTGGATGTCGAGTAGCCTTTACAAAAACTCAAGGCAGTCAAATCTCTAACATCTATCTAACTATCTGGCTAGTTTAGGAAGTGTTAGCCATCTAGGATTGTGCATTGCTTTCTACCCTTCACTCTAGATCAGACAGCTTTACAGTAACCAATAAGCAGGAGTGGAGCTATTTGCCATCCAAAGCCTAAACGTCCTTCCATCTCTCTTCAACTCCTTAAGGAGAGGAAGTGGAAAGGGATGAGCCAGTCTCTTCTCCCTAATAACTGAGGATGGAACAAACAGGAATGGCACAAAGCTGTGTTGGAGGAGTGGTTCAGGCTGAACATTAGGAAATACTTCAGGAGAGGTCAAATAATGAAAAAGGTTTGCTAGAGAGGTGATTCCTGTCGCATGCCTGCCAGAGGCATTTGTATAATGCCCTCGTGAAAATGGTTGGTTTTTTTTTCAGCTCTGAATTGGCTGAACAGTCAAACTCTATAGTCTTTGTAGGTCTCTTTAGACTGAACTGTTCTATTCTTTGAATTATCGGCTATTCAGAACTCTTCAAACTCCAGCCAGGATAACCTTATTGCTTCAGGATACTTTAATCCCCTAAGTATTGAGATAACTATTTGGAAGATCATTCAAAGTAGAATGGTCAATGAGTATGACAGAGAAGATTTGCAGTAAGAGGAAAAGCTTTGCAGTAGTATGTAGAGCCCTCTTGCAACTGATACAACCCAATATACTTTGATCACTGTCATCAAATTATGTAAACTTGACGTTCTGTACTTTCCTCAAATTTTATAAAACGGGCAGGTAGTTGACGGAATGCTTGCGAGCAGTTGGAAGGCATCTTACTTGCTGTTGGATTGTGTTTTTCATTTTTTCCGAAAAGGAATTGAATTCATGCACTCCAAGATTTCTCCACAATGTTGATGTATAGTAAATGGAGATGATTGGGAAATTCACTTCAAAAGCATATCCCTTCTCCAAACTAAAAGACAAATGTGCATTCGCATTTCAAAATCTCCCTCCTGTTTAGAATCCTAATTAAACTCTAAAGCTTAATACATAGCTGAAATTTATTTTGCATTAAAAAGAGTTTTAAAATGTGTGTTTTATTTAATTTTAGTGTCTATTTTCTTTGTTGTAAAACCAAGATCTCTGGAGTATGAGAAACTTAGAGAAGAATTTTTGCATAAAAAGAAATCTATCAATCTGTTAAATAGATCACTTAACCCTTATCACTTAAATCACTTAACTAATGATCTCAGTGAGTTCATCAGTTCTTATCTTTGTGTATTCTCACATCATTATAGTCTGACCTTTCTTTGCACTGAGCAAAGAAAAATGGGATTTAATATAAGTAAATAGAATTCCTTTTTTACCTGTGCTATTGGATGATCTACAGACTCAAGGTAGTAAGAGATAGGTTTTTCTTAAAATTATTTATTAGCTGTTTACCTTTTGAAAGGTATAAATACAAAATGTTCAAATTTCGCATCAGCCAATACTACCTGAATGAAAAGGATGCCTTTCTCTTTTACTGAAGTGCATCTCCAACTTTTCTATGTCAACTGAAGTCTTGAAACAGTATTACTTAAAGGGATAAAAATGGAAGAGATACATGTGTCTTACTGAAACTTTCTGGGGAATTTATGTTGCTGCTTAACCAAGGTGCCAGTGCTTATGTTCTGACAATTACAGAAAGTTGTGTTTTGGTTTGGTTTTTTTTGGTGGTAGTTGGGTTTTTTTGGAGTGGGCTGAGAGACTGGAAGAGAAGGGAGATTATTGTTTTGTTTGTTTATTATTATTTTTTATTGATTTTAATTAGCTAACACTCAAAAAGCACTTTCAAGAGCTGAAAGTGTATCACTGGTATCTATTCTACTTCTCAAATCAAAGAAAATAAATGTGGTCACAGACTGGACTCAGATTGTATTAGTGTAGAAATCAGGATATATAAACATAGGATTAAAACTTTTTAGGTGAAGTCATGGGTAAAGAGCTTTAGATTAGGGAAACATACAACCACTGTGGAATGTTAGAGAACATAGACTGAGGAAACTACAGAAAATTGAGCGGTCTTAATCTGAGATACTTCTTGCTGGACCAACAGAAGGTTACTCAGTTTCCTTTTCTTGCATATGTACCACAGACAGATAAGATAGTCCCTTTATACAGGCTTCTATGATGAAAGTTATCTGTTAAAGGCAAGTCAGAAGTCACCTCTTACTCTAGTGATGATCCACATAGTGATGTTTGGTATAAAATTGATGAGTATTTGCTAAGAGACTACAACCTCCCTAAAATGTAGGAAGAGAGAAAAATCTTTGCCTTTCTCTTTTGAGTGCATCAATGCTGTACAAAATTGTTTATTTCAATATTTGTCCCACCTGGACATCTAACCTGGCCAGGTCAGTAGGACACCATGTGATGTGCTATTAACACTTTGTGCATCTAGTGCCAGGTGAAAGCAAAAAAATCATGAATATGGGAAATCTGATAAGAAGAGAAAGAATATTGGATTTCTTAATGTTGGTAATTTTTCTGTTTTGTGTGTTTTTAATAGTGATTTCTTTCATATCACCCTTTTTTACAACTTAAATTTGAAACATAATGTAACAAACAGACATCATTTTCAGTGTTTACAAAGAGTCAAAGCAGAGAACAGAGATATAACAACATAAAAGATGCTGTTCAGATAAAGCTCTGTTTTGATTTGTTTTGTCAAGATATCCAAAATATGATTTAGGATTTTCATGTTTCTTATTATTAGCTGCCCAAAAGCAAGTGACATAGAGTCATCAGTCAATAAAGACAAAAAATAGAAAACCTCAAAATGGGTTTTTTTCCATCCTAAAATGAATTATGTAGGAAGTTGAAAGATATTAATGCTATTCTTAGGTGCTGTGCTACCTCAAACTGCTTATACCATTTTAGAATAATGTTTATCACCTAAATGTGATAGGTCCTAATACTTAGGCATTTGTGACTGGAAACAAAAGGAAATTCTGTAAGGATTATACATTTATCTGGATTATATTGAAACGTGTAAAGCAATGCTTCCCTTTTGATGGATTCAGGAAGTTTTGGCCATCAGGCAAGAAAAGTGATTATCTCCTTCTACTCTGCCATTGTAAGGTGCCACATGGAGTACTGCATCCAAACCTGGGGCCCCCATCACAAGTGGGATGCGGAGCTGTTGGAGTGGGTCCAGAGCAGGGACACAAGGATGAAAAAGGGCTGGAGCATCTCTCCTATGAAGAACAGTTGAAGGAACTGGCCTTGGAGAAGGCTCTGGGGAGAACTTATTGCAGCCTTGAGTACTTGAGGGGAACCTCTAAGCAGAAAGAAGATGGATTTTGCAGGGTCTAATAGTGACAGCATAAGGAGGAATGGTTTTAAACAAAGAGAGGGTATATTTAGCTTAGATGTTAGAAGAAATTTTTTACCCAAGAGTGATGAGGCACTGGAACAGGTTGTCACAAGAAGCTGTGAGTGCCCCATCCCTGGAAATGTTCAAGGCAAGGTTGTATGGGGTCCTGGGCAGCTTGCTCTAGTGGTTGGCAGCAACTTCCATAGCAGAGAGGTTGAAATTGGATGGGCTTCTCTCTGTCTTCCAACTTAAGCTATTCTATGATTCTGTGAAATGTCACTGAAGATGAAATCAACAAAACCCTAAGTCACTTGTATGTAATTCTGATCTAAAATTGTAATTCTTTGCCTTTTCAAAGGGTGATAGAATAGCTCAATCTAAGATTAATGTTTAAAAAATACAAGATAGACCTATTATTTTTATATACAGTTTTTTGAAATTAATCCTAATTGAGAACTCTGAATGATTCACAGTGTCTTAAGCTCAAGAAATATATATCTCTAGTGTCTTCAACAGAGACAAGGCTAAACTTATTGAGATGGAAATAAGGTCATCTTATTTCCCTAAGAACGTTTTCCTTGAAATATATATGTGTGTTATTTTCTTCTCAAATATTTTTAGGATAGCTTAACGATCTTAATATAATCAAAGTAAGAGCTCTTTCAAGATCAGCATAACTTCCAATTTTATATTTGTTTCCTTTGGGCTTTTGTTTCTCTAATAGTACTGGGGACCTTTCCTCTATAGGTGAATAGGTTCTTCACCTAGATTTTTAATTATTCACACTGGAAAGATGTAGATCTCATTTAAACGTTTTTCATTAAAAATTTTTAGTATGTTAAAAGAAATTAGTTAAAAGTGGGGAAAACTGCATTTCTTTAATTACACCAAGTGTTCTTTCCTCATGAGTTTTAGCCAATTGGAAAAACTTTCAAAATGTTTTTTTCTAACCCATTTAAGTCTTTAACATCTCTATCAATGATTATCCCATATTTGCTGGGATTGAGTGCAACCTCAGCAAGTTTGCTGATGATGCCAGGCTGAGTGGTGCAGCTAATATGGCAGAAGGAAGGAGTGCCATCCAGTGGGATCTTGATAAATTTGGAAGGTGAGCCCATGTAAACCTAATGAGGTTCAACAAAGCAAAGTGCAAGGTTTTACACTTGGGTTGTGGTAATCCCAGATATGTATACAGACTGGAAGAAGAACTCCTCAAGAGCAGTCTTGCTGAGAAGGACTTAGGGATCCTGACAGATGAAAAACTTGCAGCCCAGACGGTCAACAGTATCCTGGGCTGCATCAGAAGAGGGGGGTGGCCATCAGGGCAAGGCAGGTGATTATCCCTCTCTACTTTGCCCTTGTGAGGCCCTATCTAGAGTACAGTGTCCAGATTTGGGGCCCTGAGCACAGGAAAGATGTGGAGCTTTTGGAGAGGGTCCAGAGAAGGGCCACGAAGATGATGAGAGGGCAGGAGCATCTCTCCTATGAAAACAGGCTGAAGGAGCTGGACTTGTTCAGTCTGGAGACGAGAAGGCTGTGGGGAGACCTCATTATGGCCTTCCAGTATATAAAGGGAGATTATAAACACGAGGGAAATCAACTTTTTACATGGATAGACAGTGATAGGACAAAGGCGGAATGGTTTTAAACTAAAGGAGGGAAGATTTATATTAGATGTCAGGTTTTTCACTGAGAAGATGATGAAGTGCAGGAACACGTTACCCAGAGAGGTTGTGAATGCCCTGTCCCCAAAGGTGTTCAAGGCCAGGTTGGATGGGGGCCCTGGGCAACCTGATCTAGTACCTGCTGTAGAGGCTGGCAACCCTGTGCCTGCAGCAGGGGGATTGAGACTTGATCCTTGAGATCCCTTCCAACCCAAACCATTCTGTGATTCTGTTGTTTTTTTTTTTGTCATTAGAATTGCTATTGATCTTTCTCTTCTTTTAGCCATGGATAAACAGTTTCAGTAATAAGTAAGTTATTTTTCTAGGAGTGTTAAAAATTTCCAGTCAAATTAATGATTCTGTTGGAAAAAAAAAAATAGTATATATATAAATTACTGATGGGAGTCTAATTCCGTAAAATCAAGTTCTGTTAGCAGGCTTGGATAGATGAGTAAATGGAACTTAAAGAGCTCAGAAAGAATTCATTTTTTCATTTCCTTTACTCCATGATTTTCAAGATCACCATTATACTATATAAATGTTAAAAAGTATTGTGTGCTGCCAACAGACTGTGGATTTTGTATGTGCTGATCTGTAAATTTATCTTCAGTAAAGTGTGTAGCATGTGTCTTGTAACCAGTAACAGATATCTTACTCTTTCCACACCAAGTCAGTTCATGTGTATGTAATTTAGCTTAACTAATCCCCTGCTGTTTATAATTGTGCTTCTGCCCCAAAAATCCTTCTTATCTGTTGGGATTATTTAGCCTGGGATGAAGATGCAATCTCAAAGAGATGGATATGGCAAGAACTACACTTAGTCTAGTATGTACATGCTATTCAGAATGCTTATTCTAAATTACCTTTGCCCCACAGATTTCATTAATTGGTTTCAGTATTCATCCCATTGCAGTGCCTGAAAAATTAACTAGGTAGACAACTGTAAACCAATTGATAACAAATTGGTCCTGAAAAGTCCCCAGGGCAGAAATTAAGATAAACTTTAGTATTTTAGCAATCAAATTTTATTAAGAGGGTGAGTTATGACTATGAAGTAAAGAGATGTCAAAATAATTAAAAAATTACACTCCTAGAAAATTTAAGTGTGCAAGATGCTAGGAACCATGGGTTCTGCACAGATTTCAGTCCCTATATTCTCCCAGAATGGCAGTAAGCAAGCTGTCTGTACTTCCAGAATAGCGAGCATCTACAAGAGCAAAAGGTCTTTTGAGGATGAAAAGCTACCTTCTATTTCCTTGCCCAATCAAGTTTTTTTTAACTAATTTACAAATATAGGAATTTGTTTGAATGTGCATCAGATGGAAAAATACAAGTGTCTTTATGGCTTGTAGGTTTTTCTGGTGTCTTTTGTCTACCTGTCTCCACATGTCTGCACCCAGATTGTAAACTTAACAGTCCTGAAAGTCCATAGTAATTAAACTAGTACTAAAACATACACCAGCATAATGACTCTTCTAGAGATTCTTTTCAAAGCCTATATATTATAGCTGAGAGATTAATTTTACTTTCTCATTCACAGGAGATTGGCTAAAATTGCTGGACTTATGTGATATGCTTTTGTATACTGAGATTTTACTAAATAGCTAAAAACCTCTTTAATTCTCCTCTCTTCATTTTTTCCATTTGCAGATTATGATTTTTAAAAGTTTAACCATTTATTAACTCTGAGAGAGTAAAATTGTTTAGAATGGGATAGATTTCTTTAGAAAAACATCTTAAAATTATAAAAATACATTGTGATTCTTCAAAGAAACTTAGAAGTTAAGATCACTTTGGAAAGTGTTCTGAAGTTAAAGGAAAGATGACAAAATATACCCAGTTACTATCAGTTTCTTAACACATTGGGAATATTTTCTCTTATTTTACACAAACTTAAAGTTAGCAGGGACAAATTTGTTTGTAAAATAGTGTATATGTCCTACTTTTTTTCTGTTTTCCACCATAAAGTTTTTCAAAACAAATCCTCCTAAGTAATACTACGTATGTTTAGAGCTAGGATTATCCTCTTCTGTTCATATCATAGGATTGCAGGAAACAAAATATTCATTCTAGAATTGCTTTCAGAATTAGAGACTGGTCTGTTTTTGTCTGTGATGCAGGTGCTTCCCATTTTATAATTTATCAGTATATTAGCACTTGAACATCCAAAAGCTGTCGTCCAGAAGAACCATAGACTAATTTATTTTGATGCACATAACTTTAGTTCATGCAATCTGTGAATAGAACATATTAAACACATCTAATGTGTTTATTACTGAAAAATATCTCAGCAAATGATATTTCTTTTCTCATTATAGTCTGTCTCTTTAAGATTGTGGTGAAAAACTGAGGCTTACTGGGACAGAATTACTTCATTTATTATGAATTGAAACACTGCTGCATAAATAACACAAAAATATTTATCTGAAATATTTCAGTCCAAATTAGTGACATTTGTAGAAGTCTTTTCTTCGTTTGTTTTCTTTTTTTTTTTTCCTGTGCTCACTTCAGTGAAGGTTACCAAACTATTTTTGCACTTCTCATGGTTAAGTAGCAGTTGGATAGTTGGATCAATTGGATAGTTAGTACGTCTGGAGCAGAGTTGCCCGAATTGTGTTCCATGAGACTGACAGGAGATTTGAAAAGCGGTTTCAGTAATGTTTTTGTATATGAAAGCAAGAAAAAATCCAAAAACAAAACTANAAAAGCTTAAATTTAGACATATTATCTAATTTTAATAACAGACTTGAGAAACACAAATATGTTGCAAGTGAAAGGATTTATGCATTCTGTTAAACATTGCTTGAGTGATATGAGATAAGTAAGCCCAATTAAGTGCTTCTAGCACTTTCCATAATTGGCTTCAATAATACTTAAGATCACATTATTTCCATTTTTACTGTTTTATGAATACCTATCATGTCCCATAACATATTACATAGCTTTAGAGGTAAGGTTTAAATTAAACGCTTTGATAAATCAGAATCTCAGTCTGTGTATGGAGAATGCATGAAGAAGATCTTAGTTCTGTCAATATAAAGAAGTTCAGTTAAGAGAAAAACTTTGGAAGACAGCATTCTAGTGAGGAAATAATTGAACATATCCAGTTCATCTCATTCATAAGTTTTCTCCACTATAATTTCTGCAAATCAATTAAGTGGAATGAAGAGAGTATTAGCAGAAGGAAATACCTGTTACCTATAGCAAATGCTAATAATTTCAAGTTTGTAATATTTGTATCTAAAATAATCAGTAAGTCATTATATTAATGTTCTTCACTCCTTTCCATACAGTGTAGTACTCAATTCATCCAGTATTCATCTTGCATTTTCCAGTTTGCTGATTTGTCTAGTGAGTGTAAAGGAATGATTATGAAACTGAAGCAGCATTTATTTCCTTGAGAATGTGATGAACTGTATATAACAAACCCCTTTCTTGATCAATCTTGACTTCAAGACATCTGTACAGTCAACAGCTATATTGGTACTCTAAATTGCCCTCTTAATGTCATCATTTCTTCTCTGGAATTCCAATGACCAAAGACCTCTTGTCCATACAAGGTTATCTTTACAATGCATATTCAGGTCATGGTTTGAAGCCCTAATTCATCTTCTATACGAATTGGAAAAGTTCTGCAAAGATACACTGACGACTCTTCACAGAATCTTGAAACTGTGGAGAGGTCTCCAGGTTAACATTTTGGGGCAGGATAGTTTGTTTTCATATTTCACTTTGAAAGAGTATTCTCTGATTTAACTGCTAATAGATGCTAGTCCAAAACTAGAGGAGAATAATCTCAGTTATAACTTAATATGCTTTAAAAACGAATTATAGGTAAGACTTAGTTCAAATGGACATAATGCAAGCATTCTTTCTGATATATTGGTCTTAAATGTATTTATCATTCCTTCATTACAGAGCCTATTTTTTTCATTTCTCTAATTGTATATTAATGATTAAATACAAACAAAAGACTTGAGTTTGTAACATCATCTCACACAGACCTGTGATGAATTCTCATCTCTGGATGTTAGAATTTCCATCTTCATTTACTTCTGTAGCTGTAAATTACATTTTGTAGATAAATCCCAGAGCTATAAATTATGCAGAAAAGTCTGCATTTATGATTTTTTCAAGTGAAATTCAGGAAAATTTTCAGTCTTATGTTTCTCTCTGAAACTCTGAACTTTCTGATTTTTCTTTTCTGTAGATTTCGATACCTCTGGAAGATTCAGGCAAAAAAACTAAAATCATGGACAAAATTGAAGGTAAAGTTAGAATTTCGTTTATTTTAAGATAATGACATGGTGGTGACTGAACTGGTTTCTTAGTGACTAAAAAATGCTCAGTGTAAGTTCTAAAATTTTCTTTGGACTATATTTATTAAATTCAGATTTCAAAACAATTGCTAGAAATAAATAACAGAAACAGTAAATAGATATAAAAGTGTTCCAGAATACTTTTTACACTGAATCACTATTCCTTTGACTATAAAGTCAATTACATATTGTAGACTTTTGTCAGATGACATCTTCCTGTATTTATTCAATATTCTTTATCTACTAATTATCTGAATGGCAGCAAAATTCATTTACATGTGTGAATCCTACCATGCTCTGAATCAACAGTGGCTCTGTTATAGGATACTTCCAAAATAATTATTGCAATAAGCTTCCCAAAATTTGCCCTTTATGAGAGCATCTACAGAATTTTTCATCATTAGAGAAAGAAATTAAAGATAGGAGCCTCTTGGTTAGGCAGTCCAGAGACATCTCATCTTCACAGAAGTCAAGTAAAATCTATTGTCTGAAGTGTTAAAAGTCTCCTTTACCATCTATCCTTTTAGAATGAAAATCTTTAATTTGAAGATATCACAACAGCCCACTGAGGAATTAATTTGAACTTTTCAACAACCATGAAATTATACCACCGAATTTCTCTGAAGTGGTGTAATAGAGGACTTTCCAAAAGTGTGAGAAATTCTATCAAAAAGATCTTAAGTCATCAATAGGACATCCTTCTGTAGAAAATGAAGTTTATGATCTGCTGTCAGAAAAATCTTAACCTAATTCAGAAGAAGATATCAATATTCTGAATCCATTTGCGTGTTGCTGTGTAATGTATGCAAATATGGAAAGGAAGGGCAGGAATCATTCTGGTGGGCTGGAAAGAAGGTCTTAAATTTCATGTTTTCCATATCATAGAAAACACATCATGGTGCTGAAAGAGACAAAGAAGAATATATAGACTTGCAGCCAAGCAATATATTAGTTTTCAGATGGAAAAGGCAATAAAGGATAAATAAAAGTGTTCGGCAAATATGTAACTTTTTTTTTTTTTTTTAATTTTTATTTTTATTTTATGCTGCTTCCCCTTCAAACAGAGAATTCCTCTGTGATATTATTAGGCTCCTCACTATGGCTCTTAATTTGGGCATTTTACTTTTTTTTTTTTTACAGCTCTGAAGAACCTGTAGGTCATTTTTATGCCAAATACATCTCTACAGATTCTTCAGGGAGTTTAAAGGAATTTGATTCTTACATTTGAATCATATCAGAGAGGAAATGAGATAGAAGTCTAAGTAGAAAGTGCTGCTGTGAGCTAAAAGCAAAAGGTGTAATCTTTTTTTTTTTTGATACTTATAATTATTAGATTTTTCATTTTTACAACTCTTGATTAGTTCCATGTACCTCTATGGTACTTTTCACTACTGTCTGTGATGAAAATATTTTAAGAAAAAATCAGTTTGAATACTCATAGCTTAGCACAGTGTATTTTAAATTCTGCAGAACCCAGTTTCATAAAATCTTTAATAATAATAATAATGTTCTTGCTGTGAGTCTCTAGCAAATAATTTTTCACTTTTGTGTAGCACTTGTTATCTCAGAAATTCACAGCATATTAATTAAGCCTAACAATATTCTACTGCGTCAAATAAATATTTTCATATGCAGTAAAATATTTTTACATGAGGCAGATGTTATCAGATTCCTTTAGTGAGTCAATAATGAGATTGAATATAAGCACAGTGAAGTTTAGATTCTTAGTGTCTTTGCATAATTCCCTCTCATTTAAATACTGTGGAAGCATTTTTACATTATAGGAAAACAAACGAGGCTTTATCCCATCCTAGAAATAANAATTGCTACGAATATAGTCACATCACAGTGGGTTTTAATTTTGAACTCAAGCACTGTATAAATAAGGCATTTATTTAAATGTACTGTTCCTTCTCACTTTAGTGCGGCTGCCACTTTAGTTCTTCTGAAAAAAAAAAAACCACATTAGACTTCACAGGAAAAGCAAAATGTAAAGAAATGAGAAAAGATTGCTTGGGGTAAGAAACAGAGAATGCTAACAAGGATGAAGTATAAACAAAGTGATGAACCTGTCTTCTTCTTTTGTGTTGCACTTTTTCAGAGCCGTTATCCCATTAATTTTCATTCATAAGAGTGATTTTGATAATAGGTATTCTGTGGTTAGAAGGAATAAGTACATCACTACAATGTCCTATCTTTTTTCTTTGATATGGTAGCCAAATATATATCCTGTTGAGTGATGTTGTGACTGACAGTCTGCCACTACATGTGCAGTTTGTTTCCATTCTGACCTTGACTGTCCTTGACATTGCCATTCTCTGAATGGTTGCATGTTTGATGAAATTCATTTTTAATTCCAAGCATTTCCTTGCAGCCATCAAGCCTTGTCATTTTTTATTGATTTGTGTAAAGAAAACAAGAGATAAAATTCTAAATTCTTGTCTCATAATGAGATTTTAATGCCTAAATATTCAGTTAGCCCTGGTCAGAGCACACAAGGAGAACATGAACATTTTAACGTTTGTATTATTCTATCTCATTCTTATGCATTATAGAATACAGGACCCAGCTCACACCCTATTCACGCCTTATTTTATCATATGTAAATGGGACCAATCTCTTTTCACTTTGACATTGAAAATAGTTTTCTAAACAGAAGCAAGCACACTGAGAGTCATTTTGTAATCAATTTTTTAGATTATGTGGTGTGGCTTGCTGTACCCATTAAAAGTGAGAATCAAACTAGCTACACATATGAATAGGCTGCTGCTTTTTGATATTACATTTTTTCTGCAGCTCAGCTGGATATATATATTTTTTGTTTCTCTGAAAAGTGTTTTAAAAGCTAGTCTGAAAAGTAACCTGATAATATTCATTGTGATTCTTTTCAATAGATATAAATTCAAACAAAGAAGAAGCCATTGCTTGAATACTAAATTTGTAGCGATTGAAAGGAACATTTAATGTTTGATTGAAGTTCTATTCCATTAGTTTACAATCTCCCATGCAGTTTTTATGGTATACAAGGAAGTTATGTTTTACTGTAGATCAAGCTGTTTCCTCCCTGTGCAGTAATATAAGCCTTCATGCTTTTATGACCTTTAACCACCGTGCACTAATTTCCCACATAATTGTACTATTTCATTTATTATCATAACCCAAATCCAATGGGGAACAGCAAATATTTAAAATTTATACCACTTCTGATCCAGTAAAACTATGTAGCACAGATATCTGATTCTGAAGAACAAGGGTCAAGGAACTCGATGTTGAGGAGCAGTGGGTAATACACTCCATACATTTCTTGAAATGCTGGTATTCCCTTGTGATTTTCTTCTTCCTTTGTGTACATTTTAGCTATTACTCTGAATCAACAAAACACCCTGGGAAACTGTCCTCATGGGCAAGGGTGTGGAACAGAGCTGGCAGATCTTTAAGGAGGCCTTCTTCAGGGCAAAAAAGCTCTCCATCCCCAGGTGTAGCAAGTCAGGAAAAAAAGGAAAGAGACTGGCGTGGCTGAACCGGGGCCTGCTGATCAAACTGAAGAGTAAGAAAAAAATGCACAGGCAGTGGAAACAAGGATAGGTATCATGGGAAGAGTATAAGGAAGCTGCTAGGGGATGGGGTCAGGAAAGCCAAGGCCCAGCTTGAACTGAACTTGGCGAGGGATGCAAAAAAAAGAATAAGAAAGTCTTCTACAAGGTACCTCAACCAGAAAAGGAAAGTCCAGGAGGGCATATCTCCATTAGTGAGTAACAGAGGCAGGCTGGTAACAGACAAGGAGAAGGCTGTGGTATTTAAATTTTTTGCCTCTGTCTTTCCTGACAACTGCTTGCCACACAGCCCTCAAACATTTGGTTTGGTAGGAGGGGATCAGGGAAACAGTGTCCCTCCCACTGTAAGAGAAGATCAGGTTCATGACCACCTGAGGAACCTGAACATCCACAAGCCTATGGGTCATGATGAGATGCATCCCAGAGTCCTAAGAGAACAGGCTGATGATGTTGCCAAACCACTTTCAATGATATTTAAAAAGTTGTGGTAATCAGATGAAGTCCCTGGTGACTGGAAAAAAGGAAACATCATAACCATTTCTAAAAAGGGTAAAAAAAATGACCCTTGGAATATCCGACCTGTCAGTCTTACCTCTGTGCTGGGTAAGAGATCATGGAACAGATCCTCCCAGAAGCTATACTAAGGCACATGGAAGGCATGGAGGTGATACAGGAGAACCAGCATGGCTTCACCAAGGACAAATCCTGCTTAACCAACCTAGTGGCCTTCTGTGATGGTGTCACTGCATCAGTGGACAAGGGAAGAGCCTCTATTGTCATCTATCTCAACTTCAGTAAGGCCTTTGACATGGTACCCCACAACATCCTTCCCTCCAAACTGGAAAGATAGGGATTTGATTTATGATATGGTTGACTGTTCAATGGATCCTGGGCTGCAGGATCAAGTCCAGAGAGTGGTGGTCAGTGGCTCAATGTCTGGATGGAAACTAGTGACAAGTGGTGTCCACCAGGGGTTGGTGCTGGGGCTGATACTCTTCGATATATTCATCAGTGACATCAACAGAGGGGTCGAATGCACCCTCAGCAAGTTTGCTGATGATATCAAGCTGTGGGGTGCAGTCAACACACCAGAGGGATGGAATGTCATTCAGAGGGCCGTAGACAGGCTTGAGCAGTGGGCCCAGGTGAACCTCATGAGGTTCAACAAATACAAATGCAAGGTCTTGCACCTGGATTGAGGCAACCCCCATTATTAATAAAAACTGGGGGATGAAAGGATTGAGTGCAGCTCTGCCAAGAAAGTCCTGGGGGTACTGTTGGATGGCAAGCTGGACATGAGCCAGCCATGTGCTCTTGCAGCCCAGAAAGTCAACCATATCCTGGGCTGCATCAAAAGATATGTGACCAGCAGTCGAGGGAGGTGATCCTGCCCCTCTACTTTGTGCTGGTGAGGCCTCACCTGGAGTGCTGCATCTAGATGTGGAGTCCTCAGTACAAGAGAGATGTAGACCTGCTGGAGCATGTCCAGAGAAGGGCCACTAAAATGATCCAAGGGATGGAACACCTCTCCTACAAGGACAGGCTGAGTGAGCTGGTGCTGTTCAGCCTGGAGAAGGCTGCAAGGTGACCTGATAGCAGCCTTTCAATATCTATTGGACTAGATGATCTTCTGAGGTCTCTTCCAATCCCTGACATTCTGTGATTTAAAGGGAAGGTACAGGAAAGAAGGGGACAGACACTTTAGCAGGTTCTGTGGTGATGGGACAAAGGGAAAAGGTTTCAAGCTCAGGAAGGGTGGATTTAGGTTAGATATAAGGCAAAAATCTTCTACATTGAGAGTGGTGAGGCACTGGATCTAGTTGCCTCGTGTTGTGTTTAATGCCTTATCGTTGGAGACTTTCAAGGTGAGGCTGATTAAAGGCCCTGGATAACCTAATCAAGCTGTGGTGTCCCTGTTCATTGCAGGGCAGTTAGACCAGTGGCTTTCATAGGGCCCTTCTGACTCTGATTCTATGATTTCTCACGATAAGATGCTGTTCATTCTGTTATAAAGTAGTAGTACTTGATGTGTAACTTTCAGTAAAGCAAGTCACAGAAAAGTGGCTTGGAAAATTTATTTTCCATTGTACAATAGATATAACTATATAATGTTGTAATGAAGCCATGCGTAAGAAGTTGTTGATTACTAAAACCAGTGGACTCTAAAGTTCATGTTTTTTCTGTTTTTATGTGAATCTGACCATTGCAACTGTGCAAGGAGGCACTTGAAACAAACTGTACATCATTTACATGCTTTTCAGGCTTAGGTACCAGGCAGGGTGTGCCTTGTTAGTCTGAATTTGATTTGAGTATGAGTTAGGTAATGAGTTATGCAGCTCTGTTGAAGTGATAGTGCTTCTAGACATGCAAAGGAGCAGAGATCTTCATCCTTCCAGAATGCTATCTCCCAAAATTAAAAATGACCAGAATTTTAAAATGACAGGAATGTCATTTATTCAGTTCTGAGACTTAAGTACATTAATTTCACCAGAGTTGTTCTTAGAGTGTTAAATGATTTCAAATTCTTTTTTATTTTTACCCTCTCTCTCTCTTCTATTTAGATCAGTGAATCTAACTACAAGTATCATAAATTGATATTGACTTCTCTACTTTGCAGAAGTCTGTTCTTATGGCCTTGCAGAAATTTAGTCGATGTTGGAGACTTTCTAGTTGGGGACATCTGCAACAAATATAATACAGTCTCTTTTAGAAGTCTCAGTGGAAAACCAAAGAATTGCCCAAGAACATATTTGCCTATTTACCCTTGCAGCTGCAAAATGACACACACAGGAAAAAAAAAAAAAAAAAAAAAAAACAACAACAGAAAACCAAACACCCTCACTTGATACTTTTGATATGAAGGATAAGAAAAATTTCTTCGTTTGTTTGTTTGTTTTTCTGTAGAAGTCCTCAACTGAAATGATACAAAAATCCCAATTTGTCATCCCTTCTATATTCCAAGAGAGAATATTAGCTACGTGCTGCAAAATTTTGCCCTCAGACAGAAATTCCACGGACAGCTGTCTCAATCTACATGAACAGTTGCTCTTACATCTGGGAAAGCTTTAATCTGCAATCCTCTTCAAAAGCAGCAGAATTAACATTAGTTTAAATGAAAATAAAATTTTGAGAATTCTCAACGCCCATGGAGAAATGTTATATTTGTGCTCTGAAAGCAGTACTGTTCTGAGAAGGCAGGGAAGATCACAATTAAGATATTTCCATGAGAAAACTTCAGGATTGTTCTGAAAATGAGCACAGATAAGACCAAAGTCATAACACACCAGCACCTGGAATCAAAGGGGTTTGCCACTGCAGGATAGAGAAGAGAATATATGTCTGGGCCAAATGTTGAAAAATGGTTAAAAAGTACAATAGTTAAATGTAAAAGCTTTATTTGACTGACTTTATTGCACTAAGATATACATATATAATCTCCATGAACATCTGGCACTTATTCCTTGGAGCATCTGTTCTATAAGATAAGATGGAAATAAGTGTTTATTTGTTTGATATTGACCGGTATATAAGTAAAGACTTATTTTAATATTTTGTGCATATATATAGACAATTTGTATATACAAATTGGAATGCACACATATATATTTACACATACCTATTTATAGTACAAAACCTGAAAAAAAAAACAGTTGATGAGCTGTCCAATAAACCTTGCTTATTTAAAATAATTCATATTTTCATTCCATGCTTTCAGTAGCTTCATTCCTGCCTCTTTGTTGCCAACATGAAAGAGAGAAAAAGCTAATATGTATTTAAATAGTCACTGGGGGAATAATATCGCCTCCATATGTAATCTTCAGTGGCCACAACAATGAGATTTTGATGGAATTTTTAGTGCACCAACATGTTTATTCAGATGTGTTGTATGTTCATAAATTAAATTCACCTGCAAGAGCCAAGAAAGTATGTAAGATTTTGTAGTAACTTACTTCTAATCCACTGTGGAAACCATTGTACCCAGTAATACCTGCTTTTTTGAAGTTTATAGATGATTTCCAGATGTTGTGTCTTTTTGCTACAAAACCATGACTTGGACAGACACGAGCAGACTCACCTATAGCAATATTTTGAATTTAGAATATTTGGAATATTCTGAATATTTGAATATTTAAAATATTTTGCAAACAGTTAAATGTTTAAAATTGATTAGCAGAATTGGAGACAGCAGTACTGAGACAGGAGATTCTATTTATCAGCATTAGTGATGGTCTTTCTAGAAATGAAATAGTGGGACAAGCCATTGAAGGAAGCTGGAGATTTGCCTGTGCTCCACTTCTGCAAAGCGTCCTGGGCTATTAGCAGGTACTCTTTTTGCGATGTTTTTGCTACCACTGGGTTTCCTTGGGGAATTAAACCGAGGTGCAAATAATATTCCTTGGAAGACAGTTGCTCTGGATCATGCAAGACATTTTTCTTTTTCTTTCTTTATGCTGCAAAATTACTCTCAGTTTAAACCTTTCTAGGATTTTCTTTGCACAGCTGAAGTGCCCCATCTGATTCCCATGGGAAATGAGCTTTTAAATTTTGGCAGATGTGTGACCAAGTTGAACCTAAATGAAATGGACAGGGGCTCAGGGGCTGTGCATAGCAATCAGTTTTACAACAGCACTTTCACTTTGCAGCAGGGGAAGAACATACAAACTTCATAGAGGTTGAGGTGATTAGTAGTGTAAAATTAGAGTAGGAAGTGGAGACAAACAATACTCTATACGCCTAATGCTGAAAAGACCTTATTGAAATTTCTGACTCGAAAGTCATCTGGTTTTGATCTGCTGAAAGTATACAGAATGCCTTATCTCAGGTGGAAATGGGTAAAGGACTAAACTGAACTATATTCCCTTGGGCATTTGGAATATATGGAGCAGTGGAAGGTAAGAAGACAAGCTTATGAAGAGGTATTAGAGATAAATAAAATCTTGCCAAAAAACAAACAAACAAAAACCCAACCTGTTTTTGAGTCACTTAGCTTTTGCAAACATTTTTGTCATAACTTCAAACATTTAATAGATTTTTAAAGATTTTCCTTAAAATCTCTGTTTCTAGCCAAAAACATTATGAAGTTCTGTCTGTCTATCCTATTTCACGTTTAAGAATTTTTCTAGTGTAAGACATCCTGTCTACACAAGAAATAGGAAAGATCCATCTTCTGTAAATCTCTGGGTATAGTAAGAGTACCTTCATTTGTATGAAAACCCAAACAAAATGAGGTAAGTCTTCAGACTGAATTCAAATGATATTTCAGTGTTGCTAAGAACTTAGCTAATGTTTCTGTAGTGCTTGTATATATGAATGTAATTTAAAAAAAAAATAGAAACAGTAACATCGTGATGTGATAAAAAACTGGTTTGTTTTGCTGTATTAACTCTTCTCTGCAGCTTCTTTCCTAGCATAATATATTCTGCACCTGTTTCAATCACACCAAAAGGAACTTGATTCCTTCCAGATGGCATATTGTGAGAACTAAGCATTAAAAGCAATGTAAGGAATTATAACTGCGATTCATTTATAATCTTCTCATCCAGAAGTACTGTTTGTGGGCCATCAAGATTATGCCGTGCACAAATATATCATGCCATTGTGTCAACACTACAGTAAGTTATCTTTACAGCCAGGTGCCAACACAACTATGCAAATAATTGTTAAAAACACTGCTAGAATGCCTGGGAGACAGTTTTCAATAAAGGAAGTACATTCTAAATCATTGAGACTGACATTAATAATTTGTGGTTAATCAGTTTATGGAGAGGCGGTGTAAAGCAAGATGGATCTTCTGCCTCTGCTTTTTCCATTTGTTTTCCTCTTAGATGACTCCAATCTTTTTATTACTAAAAGCCACACACTGGATTTAGTTATTCACAAAAGTATGGATTAGCTTATAAAATAAGCAAATTTAAGTGCCAGGTTGGGGAGTAAGGGATGAGAAGGCATCTGATTTTATACAGGGGAGATTGGAGCAGAGCTGGCCTTTGATTTGTCACTTAGTCTATGCCAAGCTAAGTTACTAAGCTTTAAGATAAAAGCATAAAACACTAGAAATCTCAGTGCTTGCATATTTCAATATAATCTTCATCCACTCAAATGAAAAAAAAAAAATTATGCTATGCTGACTCAAGGACAAACCATTGCCAAAATCATTTCTTCTTCTTGGAGCTTATGCATAAAATCATTAATAGAATGTTGAATTGAAAGCTGCGAATATGATCTGTAATTCAGAGAAAGGAAGATCAACCCCTAAGAATGCTTCAAACAGTCCATTATTGAGATCAGCCTCTGAAATATGTCTACAGATAACTTACGATTCAAGCACAAAACCAGTGACAGAACTTGATAGCAGGAATTTCTAAGGCTAGTAACAAGCATTGTTGTTCACTTGAGAAAGCTGTTCTTCTACCATAGCTTGCTTTGAGAAACTTGCCAGAAAGATCTCTGCAGATTGAGCTGATAAGAGTAGACCATATTTCGGCAGCTATTGCATTCTTCTGAAATTAATCCCGAGGTGTTCGGTTCTGCGCGTTGCTGAGTTCTTGTTCTGAGGAGGGAGAAAATGGAGGGGAATTGAAGCAAAAACGTTAACAACACAGAAATAATCAGGCTGTCTGGGATTCTGGAATTTACTTAAGTGTGATTTTTCTTTAGTCAAAGTGATGGCTAATGCTAATAAATGTTGAGTCCCATAAAATGATTTTTCCCTAGTATATTTATGAGTCTGCAAACTTCTTTGAAAATTTGATCTTACTTTGCATTTTTCTTGTGTTTGATACTCAAAAATATACATTACGATGGAGGATTAAAAGACTGAAAGGCATAACATAATGCAGTAAGAACTGAAATATAAATATGTGAGAATGTGTTTCACTATACTTTTGTGCTTTCCAGGTTTAATATTTGCAAGCCCTAATTTATACTTTCAATTTTGTCCTTAATATAAATTATTATTAACCACCAGAGATTTTTCTGCGTGCCTTAAAAGGCCTGTAATAACATATTTTGATGTGATTACACTGAACTACATCACAATGCAGAATGCTTCTTGAACCATCGGTGACAAAACTAACTGATAAATCAACCAGCAATTGACTTGAGATAATGAAGATTCTTTTAAGATGGAGTGAGATTGTTACTTAATTAGCTTTTTAGAAGAAGAAGTAAGATTGTGTTCACTACAAGAGTTTTGGTAATTCATTGGTTTAAACAAAATCAAGTGGATATGTAATGCAATAAAACATTATATCATACAGATCACAATTCCTATTTTATGTACAAACAAACAGTAAATTTCAAGTTCTAAAAATTTTATATTCTGATTCAGTTGTGTCTGTCAACAGGTGAGGTCTTGAATTATACTGTGTTTTTTCTCTACACAGAGGAAATTTTAAAAATGCGATTGTCTTAGGATTTCCTAAAGAGCTATTTTTCTTTTCATATAAAACATCATCTTTTCCTGGAGCTCCTTCTGCAGATAAAATGTTTCATGTGTTTTAAGGTGATTTAACTTCTAAGGGAATGCTTGATCATCATGGACTGATCTTACTTATTGCTAATTCTAGAAAAGCTAAAACTAACTTAAATACAATTATTCATACATTTGAGAAGGATAAGGTCTCAACTGACACTTTAGAAAATATCTGAAATTGAAGGGATTAGGCAAACCTGTAATCTCCTCTTCTATGACTGAGTCAAATATGCTATTATTTGTTATTGTTTTTCAAAACTGATTGTCCTATTTTCCTGAAGGACCGAAAATATCTCAATTACAAATCAAAACAGAGTGCTCCTGACAGTAAATAAAAATATTTAGGTTTATTTGAAAGCAATCTTGAGTTTCAGTGAACAGCTGCCTCCAGCCCATGAGAATGAGAGAGACTGTGCTACAACATCAAAGAGAAAGCAGAGAACAAGTCTTCCTCTGATCTCTATAAAGAGCAATTTTCAGTGCCAGAGCATCTTCCCCAAATTATTAGTGACTCTTAAGTAACTCACTTTCTCCTTGAATGAGAGCTGTTCTATGCTTTAAATCCTACTGTTGTTGTCTGTTTCTTGTACTTAATGTAAAAAGCTTTTTTTTAATGAAGAAAACATTAATCAGCTATTTACAAATTAGAGTACAACAAAACAGATGTTGACATCATTTATAAAATGTAACATTTAGACTAGATTTGAGAAAAGCATTTCTAATATACGTTGTTATGCTTATGCTGAAACCTATCAAAACGCTGTAGCCCACACCTCACAGAGATTTTAAAAGACAGATTTGACAAATATATTTCAGTCATGACATGGTTTAATTGTATTAAGCCTGTCTCAAAGCCCATAAAAAGATGACCTAGAAATTTATTCAGGAGCTCCTTTCAGTCCCATAGAAAGGAATACATAGTTCCTCATGTATCATGTCCTGACAGAAATTACTTTCTCACCAATTTAAATGTCTGCAAAGTCCATAAAATTAGTCCACCTAAATGTAAACATTTCTTTTCTGTTAGTGCCAAAATCTTTAGTTCAAATGTTGGAGCTACTGTATAAGGTCAGATAAGGATTGCATTTATAGCATAGAAATGAAACAAAATTTAAATGTGAAAAGTTCTTTCAATAGCTATGTGACCCGCAGCCTCAGACAAGTTCATTATCTTATATTCATTTTATTACCAAGCTACAGATTGCTTGTCTTTTCTTTTTTTTTNAAAAGGCAGAAAAGGAGAGAGCAGTGGTAACAGAAAAAGTTTAGCTAAGTTGCTAAATCATTCTTTTATGTAGAAACAGTACACAGCTCAAATTTTTTCAATGGCTAAAGTGAACCTTTAATTTTAATTGTTGACAATCCCTGGAATAAAGCATCCATCTTAAAGTCCCCAAGTTCAAATTACTTTGCTAATCAGATTTCATCTCACATCTTGACTTAGTATTTATGAGTTGAGGAAGGTGGTACAAGAACAGAATTATTATTTTGTTTAAAGGTAAAAAAAAAGCACCAGGCTTTAACAAAAAAACAACCAACAAACAAGAAAACAAGACAACAACAACAAAAAAAAAAACCCACACAACTACCTTTCAGGGAGCTTTCTGCATTTACTCTTGGATCAGTTTCCCTGTAGCTCACTTGTTCCTTAGATATTTTTCTACTTAAAACATTCCCACTCTGTACTTCACATTTAAATGTTGGCGCCTAGGGTCCCACAAGCCTCTCTTTCCTTCATTCCACTCTAACTTGGAAAAGCAGTTCAGTATTTTTGATTTACAAACTGGAGCAGTGAGTGATCTGATATTTTCCTTCACACTACAACATTTACAGATGAGTCTTTTTACGTAGTAAATAGCTTAATGTAGTGACTGTGTCAAATAAAAAATGTGTGAAAGATCTGTTCTTTGCTAAAATATCTTCAGTCCTCAGACTACCTTGAATATATCTTTTCATTCTTTCTCTCATACCTCCCACTGTTAAATGTATTCCTGTTCAGGGTAAAGTCAAATGGACTTAAATGTGTCTAGAAAGTATCTATCTCAGCAAAGAAAAAGTTGGAATAAAAAATGGAAACTAATGCTAGTGCATCTTTTAGCAAGTAAATTTCTGCATACTGTAACGCCACGCTCTTGTGTTTTACATACTTTAAAAAAAAAAGAAAAAGTATAGAAGCATATCTCAAAGTCAGATTCTCACTGGAAGGTTTTGGAATCTCAGTTTTCCTGCAGTACTTCCATATCCACACTTAGAGCAAGCTTTGAAGATCATTCAGTTTCAAGATCATGTGACATGCTGCTCCAGATATAACTTAACAATTTTCATCTTAGGACCAAGGAAAAAAAAATCCTATTTTTCTTCTCTACTGATCTCCAAATCTCCTTGAGAAATACCAGCTTGTTGTAGATTGAATGACAACTGATAATTCTGAGAATTATTGATATGCCTGAAAATCTATTTTCATGTTGGTATTTTGTTTCTCCTAAGTATTAATCTAACCAATTAAATACATAATAGTGCATTTGTGTTATAGTTAAAACTGTGTTTTCAATATGGCTTATTAACTGATGTCAGTACCTCTAGGCACTTTAGACAAGATTCAGAGACAATATATGCATAAAAACCTTTTTCCTCGACAAGAAGCTGTTGAAATTGATGTGTCACTGATGGGCATTTTACATTTCTTGATGTACAGTCACTTTTGGAGGCTTCCCTGAACATACAGAGCAGCTTAGTGGATCTATCTGCATCTACCCGTGACCTGCTTACAGAATGTATAGTATTTTACTAGGTGCTACGTTTCTTCTCACCGCTTAAATTGCTACTATTATGAAAAATATTACATTTTGTGGGGGAAAAAAATACAGCATCGTGATTACTTTTTTTTTGTTTTACTCCAGAACTGATTCTTGTAAGTCCAAGAAATTCAAAAGTATTTCTAGTGAAGAGCATGATTTTAGCCTCTCTTCTTGTTTTTAAAACTATTTTGATTATTCAGTTTAATAACAGAAAGGAAAACTATTCATTTTTCGTCAACATTATTTTTTCTCCTATCCCAAATATTCTGTCCATCTTTCTCTTTGTCATATAGCCAAAGTTTATCATTAATTATTGTTATTAATAGTGTACACTGATACTGAAACCACATTTCAATGCTGAATCACATTAAGTAAAACTGTGCCCTTATTTTTTTCTCAACATACGAGTTCGCATTACTGCATGTAGAATATTAGTATGTAAACTAACTTATCAGATAATTTAAAATAACAATTCAATAGCTGGAAGAGACATTTTAACTTTTATCACTGAAACTGTGAGTAAATATTTTTCTCTCTGCTTATATATATATTTTTCCCCTCTGTGCTATATTCTAACAACACACCTGCAGTGTCATGCATAAATATCAGTATACATAAAAGGACTTGCCATAGTTTAAAAGCAGAAACTAAATGAAATCCACTTAAATATCTATATTATATGTAAATGTAGGTAGCTTCCTGTACACTACTGGAAATTTGCCAACCTAGACAGAGAAGAGATCTGCTCAAGATCAGTGGACGTCTGCTTAATTAATGGGTGCACATGGAAATTGGCTTGTCTTTAAAGCCTCAGCAGGGGAAAGGGAGGACAGCTTAAATGCCTGTGTGGTCTTCAGTCTTCAGTCAAACTGCAAGTTACCATGCTTTCTGTCAATGTTTTCCTGTAGGTAATAGACTGGAAAATGTGTCCATGAAATATCTGGCAAAAATGTTGCTGCAGATTAAGAGCTTTCTGGACACTGTTCCTGTCTTGTTTATTGGGCAGAAAAAGCAGTGCTGGCACTTCTGTTTAATGCATTTGTAAGGACACAGGACCTATACCAACCACAACAGAGAGACTGCTCGTTTGGAGATTGCTGTCTGCACTGTAACATGCTAACTTCTTGGGAAGCTTTTCCCATGTAAAATTTCATTCGAAATTGGGGTTCTTTCTTCATATATTTCCCGTTTATGTAAATATTTCCAGATAATTGGAAATAAAAATAACTCCTGTTGTACAATCTGCAACAAAATTCATTTTACAGAAGAAGAAATACAACAACATTGCAAATTAATTCTGGCTACTTCTTCCCATTAGTTTAATCTTTTGGCATGATATTTTTATTTTTAAATTCTGGAAAACTGTGTTTAGTACTGCTACCATCTCAGTATATTGACTGAGAGAAAATTCTTCTGAGACAGTGGGACCTTCTGGAGGTGTGTTTTTGCTTTTAACAGCTGGAGCATAAGACATATGAAAAATTTTACTTTCATAAGGACTACTTTATATTCAAGTGTTTCCTGAAAAGCAAAGGTGATTTAACCTGTGGATTGTTTGTAGTGTATCAGAATAGTTCATCTGTCATAGGTCTGACCCTGAAAGTCCTCTTTTCTTAAAGAGTATCTAGGAAGCAGGTTTCAGGTTAAGCAGTTGGTCATAGTTAATAGGATAAGATTCTTTTCAGGAGTTGTTTATTGTTTTTCCCCATCAGGTTACATCATGCCCCATCAGCACCCTACAGCTGGGTGTTTGCAAAGAATCTGTTTCTTGCGTCTTGTATCTTGCGTTGATCTTTCTTTCATAGTGAAAAGGCAAAAATGTAGCACTTCTTGCTGCTTGAAAGGTAAAGTAGTTCTCCAGACCGCCCAGGGTGGCCACTGCTAAAGTAAGGTATTAAATGGCTGTTTTTTGTTGTTGTTTTGTTTTGTTTTGTTTTGTGTTTTTTTTTTTTGAGNTATCCTGTCTAATACTATGTCAGTTTGTCTTAAGCTAACCAGTGGTACTTGTCTCACATCAAAGGACTAATTTATTATTATATATTCCCTTTCTCGGGATGTCATGATAAACTGTTCTTCCAAAGCTCTTGGATTAACTTATTTAATGAGTTCTCTGTACACTAGGAACAGATTCGTTTTACCAAAAAACATACTCTTGGTCATGCCAGACTTATCTTTTAGGAACATTACGAGTTTCCACAATGGTTTGAAGTCTGGCAAAATGTCATCCAGGAGCAATGACGTGGCATTAACTATGCATATTTTCGTCACTTTTCTGCAGTAGGAAAAAAGGAACAAGAGGCTCAATCTTGATCAAGGACTCCAGTTAGTACAGAACACTATGAGATGCTTCCTCACAGGCAAAGAAGAGCAGTGGACAGATGCGGTTGCTCTCATTTGTTCCTGCTCCTTGACTTCAATCCTGAGAAATCCTTAGTCTACACAGGAGACTGCTGCTACTGAAAGTCATGTGCTTATTTGTGT
Organism: Pavo muticus; assembly: GCA_016647715.1. NCBI lineage: Eukaryota > Metazoa > Chordata > Aves > Galliformes > Phasianidae > Pavo > Pavo muticus. The sequence continues at coordinate 138,627 of JACDJE010000592.1, read as the reverse complement.
GCATTGCTTCATTCTATATTCTGTGACATAGGAATATGAGTGCTTTCTATCCTTGAAAATCTCCACCACAGGTGCAAATTCCAAAGCTATAGCATATATGATATCAATACTTAAGGCCTTTAACTTATTGCAGACAAGCTTGATGCTTTTTTATGGCTTCCTTATTGACTTAAATGATCAGTCATTGGTTCAGAGTAATGTTTGCCTCAGGTGGTAGTCTTCTTTCTTTTAATATATGCAACAATAAATTTAATCTTAGGGACAACTAATAAGCCTTTTTAGTAGCTTCTTGTCACATTTTTTCTACTAATATAATTTTAAGCAGCCAGTTGAGCCATTTATCTCAAATGGCTAAAGATGTTGTGAAAATATAGATTACCAACGCTAAGTATCTTTAGTCTCACTCCTCTGGGATAGAATCCATAGATGGATGACAAATTTATTTTAAAATCTTGGAGTTGATCTATTCTATGTGCCTTATAACATTTATCTATCCCATATCTGAGAAGATGTATTGTATGGCTGATTTTAGAAGAAAATATAATTTCCTATTTTGTCTGTAATAAGACTACAAATAAACATGGTTGTAGTATGCTCAGACACAGTTATCTCTTGTAAATACAGATGTTAATAGGTTCTAAAAAATCCTTTTTCAATATTTGCAAAAAATCAACAGACATCAAATCTACACAGTGTCCCAAAACCACGGGAAAAAAAAAAAAAACAACAACAAAAAAAACA
>JACDJE010000592.1:70209-134602 GCA_016647715.1 Pavo muticus | reverse complement strand
AAAAAAAAAAAAAAAAAAAAAAAAACTATGAATTTGTACTTGGCTGCAGCTGCAGAGGCTCCTTCCAGGAATGCTTAGGAATACATACATTGTCTCCAGCCTGAGAACTTTAAAGAAACATTAATAGTCCAGTTACTGTGTACAATTGTAGGTTAATACAAAAAGATGCAAAAGAAAATTTGATTCCAAAAAAGAAAAATTGATTTGAATGAGGAATATTTTGTGTTGAGCCAGAAAGGCCACCTAGGTGCCATAGGATGAAAAAAGAATAGTGAAAGTTTCATGTGTGGGAAGATATAAAGAAATTCATTGAGAAATCAATTTCAGAATTTTAGAAAATTAAATTAGAAACAAGTAAAGTTGTTTAGTTAGTATTTTAACACTTAATATTAGAACCAGATGCAGTGAAAACACTGCTGCTGCAGTAAGCGTGCAGAAGGGCCTACATGTCTCTCAGGTAAAATTGTAAACTGTTGTGGAAATGCTAATCACAGCTGGAAACAGTGATTGAGCACCTGGTGGGAAGGCATGGCCAACCCAGGGGATCTCAGGTGTATGCAATGCACCTGAGTGATTGGAAGGGGTGGAGCCAGGATCCACCCCTTCCCAGACTTCATTTAAGGGTTGGCAGTGGAGGTAAAGTTTTCTCTCTGGAAATCCCTGCATATCTGAGGCCTTCTGAAGGTAAGTAGTTTTTTTTTTCCTTATTTTTTTCCCTTATTGCTGTTGCATCTGAGTGGATCCTCACTTGCTGTAGTCTGGAATTTTGCTGTTCTGCTGTCTTGTTGTATTTTCCATTGTGTTACATACTTGCAAATGCAAGTACAAACAGAATAATTTTTCTGGACTCTAACTGATATGGAGTAGGCTGCTGTCTAGGCTGGAATAAGCTGGAATAGTCAGCTTTTAGCTGACTTCAAAGAAGATGTTCAGTATGTTAAAAGTATTCACTAACAATAATAGTTGTTAAATTAAATTTAGACACCTGGTGTGTAGTGATCACTTGTCTTTGATAATGCTAGATTTTTTACTAATTTCATTCAATAAATGATGAATCAGGTTTGAAATTAGTGATCTTTTTTTTTTTTTTTTTCTGCTGGATTACAAAGTCTCTCAGTATATACTTCCTAACAGAACAACCCTTCTAATTAATACAAAATTTCTGTGTAGACCGTTCTTATCTTTTTTGAAGTTTATAAAATGAATGAAACTACACTGAAAGTACAGTGGTTTTGGTGTTTCCAGATGATTTGCTTGAATGTATTCTGGATGTGAAAACCATGGCAGGAAGGTGATGAGTTGTGGGCTATTTTTCTACTGTTGTCTATGATTGATTGCTAAATATGCTCAGTACAGTGAGTTTCTGTACTCACTGTGAAGTGGAGAAGATTTCTATACTAATTGTTGCTCTCTAAGCAGTAATTTTTGGTAAGTTTTTGCATTAACCCCAACAGAAATACACCCGTCTCTCAGAAAACGGTGGTGTTGCAATCTATTTCCTTGGCTTCTGGAAGATGTTACTGTAGGGGCACTGTAAGGTCACAGCTTGACCCGATGATTGAGCATGTGGTGAGGGGGTGTGGCTCCCCCAGGGAGTACAAGCAAATTGTTCATACGCATGATCCCCAAATGACCAGAAGGGTTAGACCCACAGTCCACTGAAGGGAGGGCATCTCTTGGACCTTGGCTTTTTCTTGAAAGTGCTGAGTAGCCAGAGAGCCCCTTCACCAGTTGGATGAGTTCAGCTCTTCTTTCTGTGTATGACTATTGGCCTATCTTCAACTGCTTTATAGGTTCTTGGCAATACCAATTTTGTTTTTTGCATGAGCAGAATTGTTACTCAAACAGCAACAAGTAGTAATCTCATTCCTTGCCTTTTTTAAATACCTGATAGAAACTTACTGCAAGTAATCCAAATACCCCACAATAAACTGCATTAGGGATTTGCTTTAGCTAAATATTTGTAAGCTATGCAAGTAGAGAGAGAAATAGTTCTGAATGGTTTGCTTGTAGCACTATAAAATATTTTAGTAGAAGGATGCCAGGTTGGTTGACCTTCCTTGCTTCTGAAAATAAATGTCATTATTCGCTGATTCTGAACATGTACTGCAAAAATTGCAGCAGTTCAGAAATGCCTTTCTGCCAAGATTGTCTCACTGTTTTGTCTGCCCTAATTGGAGCAGCCACTTTTCAGAAAATTCATCAACTCTTCCTGTCTCTCACTGTTATAGGAGCTTTATATTGAAAAAAAATCTGTGCTGAGACTGAACCCTGGTGTTGGTACTCTCAATTCTTGTGTCAAACATCTGAGTGGAGAGTAAAAAGGTAAATAATATACCAGAGAAAATTGCAGACTAGTAAAAAAAAGAGGCTGTACAATGTAGAAAAACTGAGAACAAAAATATGGTTCTCACGTTCTGACCACACAAACAACATATGCAGGTGCCAAAATTGATATACAACCTAACCTTGACTTTATTAATAAATGGATACAGGAAGTTGTATCCTTAATTGAATCTCTGAACTCTTTCTGATGCTTCCATCTCTTCTAGTTTCCCAGTTCTTAATTGAAAGTGGTTCCTCCCTGCAAACTATCATAATTATATTATCATAATCAAACTCGTTGGAGTTAACAGGTACGTAAATATTTAGTAGATAATATATTAAATGGTTCAAGATGCACTGTGTCTGAAACTATTCTGTCAGGAGGGCATCAAGATGGAGAATTTTTCCATTATTTCTTTACTAGAGGGAGATGTGCTGATTTGGGAAACGTAGTCTGATTTGACAGCAGTCCCTTCCAAAAATGTACAAGTATCCTGTGGGCTTCAGACAAAAGCTCTTTTGTCTAGTAACAAGCAGAGATATGACCTCTGCATTGTTCTATTTTTGTGTAGCAAGAGTATTTTCTCAGCGTCTCCTCAAAGACCAGCTGAAGTGCTGTGTCTTGAGGACAAATGAGTGGTATAATCTATATTTTGAATGGCTCGATAAAGAGGCTGTTGTTAAACAACCAACATTCTTGATGAGAAGATTGGCTTTAATAGTTTAAAACAAACATAGTCATGAACCAGTTGCCAAATTCAAAGCAATATTCAGAAAACAAAAAATATTATTGAAGAATAACTTAGTGGACAGTGCTGTTATTTTATTAGGGGATTAATGCTTTAAACTTGTCCAAAAGCCTGCCTGGAGAGGCCAAATTAATGAATCTATAGCTTTCATTTTATTCTAGTACTGTTGTTTCTAAATTGCATATCTCTTCATCTCTAAACTTAGATCCATTCTCACTTCAATGTCTCCATGTTTTTGTGCTTACAGTATTTTGCCGTTTACCATTACACAACTTTGTTTACCAGGATCTAAATTTCATGACCTAAACATGAAAAGATTGATACGAGTTTTTCATTTTAGAGGAAAAAATATATATATAAAGATTGAGTAATTAATAAGCTGGAGAACATTAAAATACATCTTTATGGATCTCTTGTATGTCCATACTGGAATCTGGAAATCCAACGGTGAGCTTTGGCAATTTTACCACATGCACACTCATAGAAACATAGAATGATTTGGGCTGGGAGGGACTGTTAAGATCACCTAGTTCCAACCCCCCTGCTATAGGCAGGGACACCTCTCTAGACCAGTTTGCTGAAAGCCCCATCCAGCCTGGCCTTGAATGCTTGCAGGGTAGGAGCATTCACAATCTTGTTGGGCAACCTTTTGCAGTGTCTCATCACTGTTACAGTAAAGAATTTCTTCCTAATATCTAGACTAAATCTACTCTCTTCCAGTTTAAAGCCATTTTCCCTCGTGCTGTTGCTACATGCCCTTCTAAAAAGTCCCTCCCCAGCTTTCTTGTAGGCTCCTGTCAGGCACTGGAAGGCTGCTATAAGGTCTCCTTGGAGCTTTCTCTTCTTTAGGCTGAAGAGCCCCAGCTCTCTCTGTCTGTCCTTGTGGGAGAGGTGCTCCACCCCTCTGATAATCTTTGTGGCTCTCCTCTGGACCTACTCAAACAACTCCATGTCCTTCTTGTGTTGTGGGCTCCAGAACTGGACACAGTACTCCAGGTAAGGTCTCATGAGAGTAGAGGGGCAGAACCACCTTCTTTGACCTGCTGGTCACATTTCATATATTCTAAACAATGGAGCAAGTTGGAAAGATTTCAGAACACAAGGCTCAAAAACGACTAAATGATTTATTTTAAAATGGGAATGAAGAAAGATATAAAAACAACAAAATGGGAAATCCTAGAATCCTGTTCTTCTTATGCATCTCATGTAAAAAAAAAAAAAAAAAAAAAAACAACACAGGTTAGATCACAAATGTTCATATCACTGTTCCTCATAGACCTTTATTTATATGCACAGACGTTAAAATTCCCTGAAAATGAATCAGTCACAAATCCTGTAAATTCGAATCCTGTAATTCAATCCTTTACACTGCCCTCTGGACCATGCTGACTACTTGATGTTTATTCAAGCAGCTAAAGACCTTTTCAAGATGATGAAGGCACTGTTTGCCTTAAGCCTGTTCTGTTAAACCTGTAAGGTCCCTCTGAGTTGCAAACCTACAAAATAATTTTATGTGATTAATAGCACTGGTAGAAGTGACTTTATATTGCTAAGGGGATAACAATTGTTATGCCTTGTGGAGGGTGGGGAATGATGCAAGGAAATAAGTTCTTTTGATGATATTGTAAATGCTATTAGTTTTGGGGCAGCCATGCATGCATACAAACCTATTTCTGCAGATTTTATGGAATCAATTAGGTAGGAGAAAGTGTTCGTATCAGACAATGGTATTTTGAAGCTGTGATAGCATTTCTAATTCTTCACACGCAGCAGAGTTTGACAGCACCTTTGGAAGAACTGTATGACAATTTAAAATGAAGGTACTCTTTCAGCAGCTGGAAAGTTTACTTTTTCCTTGAAATGTACTGTTTACAAAGAGGTAATAACAAAAAATAATTAATTGGAAATGCTTTTAAAATATCATTGGCTTAGTTATCTAAAATGTGCAACATTAGAAAATTTGAAAAGTACTTGTCTTGTTGAAAAAGCAATTTAAATAGCTTACTAGAAGCTACCCCTGTGTATTTCTCATTTGTCAGTGCATGATGTACATACAAGTTATTTATTTCATTAGGAATATGGCATTCTTTACATTGCTAGCAACAAAATGGCTTAAGTAGTTCATAACTTTGGGAACTTAGATTTCCCTGTGGATGTTGTTAATATTTTGATAAGAAATCTTTTTAAAGAAAAAGGTAAAAGAAATCTCTTGTGTATTTCAACTGGTAGTCTCTTTACTTCCTGCTCACTGTTTTAGTATATTTATTCAAAAATTTGAATGGAATCAACTGTTTAGCTGCTGTGGTCAAAATCTTTAAAGAAGATTAAATTACTTATTTCTCATTAGTTAGAAATCAGTATTCCCTGCTATGTTTCTTAAGCAAACTCAGGTAGAAGTATGGGTAGACTCTCAACTAAATATCTTGGATCTACTGGAAAAAAAAAAAACACAAAACACAAATTTCTGCAAATGCATTATCTATGTTGAATCAAATACAGGGGAACGAATAGTAAATCAGAAGGCTGGGGGGTCTTTCCCTAAATTTTATTTCATGGGAGGTTTAAAAAAAATCTGAGAAAACCTTAAAAGGTAGCTAAAAATACTGGTACAGACATGGAATGATCTGTAATATGTTATAGTGCAATTAAGGCTTTGAAAAATATTCTCCAAATGTTTCATCATAAATATTACAGGAAAAAAAAATTCTGCTGAGAGTTTTGTGTTTAAATTAAAAAACAATGGAGAAAACTGTTCTAAACAAGGGAGTTAACAAGCAGGTAGAGACAAAGAGCTGCATCTGCCAGTACAATGTTGTTTTGTGTCCCCATTTAGCAAAACCATTGGCCAGGTGTTTGTCTTTGTTAGGATAAGGTTTGACCACTTTCAGCACAAGACTCTCTTAACAAAACCAAGCTCCACTATCAAATCAAAGTTTCATTTCTGTAATTCCAAGGTAATTCACCATGTCTGTTTGTAACACATTCTAAGAACTTAAGGTTTTAAAGAGGCTTTAGTACTTAAACACATTTTAATCTGTGGAACAATTAATACACAAACATCTTTAAGAAACAAAACCTTTATCTCCTTAAATACCTCATGTTAAGGTGTTCTTGCTTATAAACCATTTTAAAAGGCTTAAATGTTAAAACCACTAATACCTGTATTCCTGCTGAAACAGTCTACGGCCTTGGACATGCCCCTTGCGCTACATACCTGTTTATTTACCTGGTAAATGAGAATAAAAACATTGTAAATATAGTTTTGAATAACAAGTTACTAACTGCACAGGAGTATAAACATCGGAAAAATAAGCCATAAGATATGCAATGGTTTGAGAAAACAGAATTTTAGTGATCAATAGATCAGAGCTAAATCAGCATGAATAGCATTAGAAGCTATTTCCCTGCAAAAGACAAGAGTTCAGTAATGTTAAAATCAATATATATGTATAGTTTCTTGCCTTGTACAAATTAATGATGATGACTAGCAATTCTGTGAAACAAAATTTCCAGGATGAAATATACCTGCGAGTATATTGAGTACTCCCTCAAAAGATTTCTTCCAGTTTTAAGCCTGTCTTTCATTTGCTTTTCTTGCAAGAAACCCCTTGCTGTTTTCAGTAGTTTTATTCTTTTCCTGTGAGATATGATCGTGACATGAAAATGATGTCCTAAACCTGATAACTTATTGCTGGAGAATTTAAGGTTGATATAATTATCTTGAAAACAGGCTAATGTGCATGTATTAACTACTTTGTGTTGTTTTTTGTTTGTTTTCATAGAAAACCCTACTGGAACTTGGTTTGTAAAACAAAAGGACAAAGAGGTGTGGTTTTTTCAAGGTCCTGCATACAGTTAGAGATGACAGTTCTTAGAGAGATTGGCACTTTATTGAATAAACTCCTAGAGAAAGAGGGAGAAGCAGACAATGTAATGCTGAGAGACAGGTGAAGTGACTTTAGGTAATCAAAGTAAAAAAAAAAAAAAAAAACAATGCTGCTTGACAGAATCCTAGCAGAAAGACACACATTTTCTGAGATACCTGATGAGTTTTTGCAGTGTTACAGTACTTGAGTTTTATGTTGTATTATATTCTCCAAGTGACATGGTGACCCTCTTCTCCCCCAAGATGTTAGCACTTCTCTGTGGCAAAGTAATTCTTTTGCTGTCTTACTGGAGATGAACTCATGAATCAGCGATGTGAGCAGGGGTGGCAGTACAGATAGCGCTCTGAAATCTATAAATTCTTTAAAAAACACTGTTTCTCTGCTGCCAGCAGTTGTCATGTTGCTATTGGGCAACTTCATCCTGAAACACTGGGTGGTCTGGATTTGAGTATTAAAAGGAGAAAAGATTGCAGTATCAGCATACTAGATGATGAGAAAATTGGCAGTGAGTCCCATCTGCTTTCATCTGTACTTCCTAGTTAGTAGTGATCACCGGTCCAGTGAATGCTGCATTTCCTTTAAGTCATAACCTTTAATCCCATCTAGCAGAAGTTATCATAAAGTTTTAAGAGAACAAAATATTGTATTTTCTTTCTTGCCTTAACTGTAAATTCACATGCGATATATACCATGAGAGGTCACTTCAAACATACCACTTTCAAATCTTTGTGTACATAAAACTCATTTAGATCAAGAAATCCTCATGGACTTGTTTGTGCAAGAGTGAGTAACTGGGAATGTATGGTTAGTTGTTCTTAATGACATGCTGTGAAAACTTTGTTTACTTGCCTTTTTCAGATGTAATCTTTGGAAATTTTCATTAGCTATTATAACGGGTTAGTGAAACTTGATGGGGTCATACAATTTTTAAACATACAACCAGTTTTAATCATGATTAACTATTTCTACGCTGTTAACCTGTTTTATTTTCCCTGTAACATTTTTTTAAATACTTAGTAGAGAATCTGCTGTGTAGTTTTGTATTGAATTTAGTTGGCAGAAGTGAGAGTATAAGGGGAGGTTTTTCCTGCTAAAAGAGCTTTGTTTGAATGGATAAATTTGTGAATAAAAAATTGCATATCAGGAGCTTCCCTTTCAGTTCATAAACATTTTGAATAATTAGAACAGGCATAATGTCTAGTTCCTAGCATTAAACTTAATGTTTACTTATAAATTATTATAATATATGGTGGTATGGTGCAATGTGCTATGGAAGCAAGAAGGCTGCAGTCAGTGCATTGCTTTTGGTTGCTGTTAGTACCATATAGTGTATTAACTCTAGAATCAAAGCAGATAAACATTGCAGAATAACATAACAGAAACTTACTGGTCTGTAAATACAGTTGAGGGTTCTGCTCCTCTGCTGTGGAAGCTACTAGTAGCTATAAAGTAGCATCTGCTGCTCCATGCAGTACAGCTGAGCAGGCTCTGAAATGGTTAGACTTTATCCAGTCCCTCTAAAATGCTAGTGTGTACAAGAATATAATTTCCTGGTACTGTGCAAAAAATGATAAACTTCTAGACTTGGCTTCTGGCCTTAATAGGGATCATGGGATGGTAGATGTTGCAGTAATGTACATTCCATTAAAATTACTTTTAAAAATCAATTTCCTAGCCATTTAGCATAGGTAAGATTTCCAATATGCTACGGATGACTAATGTTTATTAAAAAAATAGATTGCTAGCAGGCTAGAAATGAATAGGAATGTTATGGGAAATGAAAAGAGAATGAGTTTTCACCACTTTCCTTAAGGATTGAGGAAGTTAAATGGACAAAATGCCTGCTTGTGGAGCTGCATAAGTTTAATGTATTTGGAGCTACTTGGAAAAAGATGGGAAAAATAAATTTTTCTAATATAGGGATATAAAGAGCACAAAAGCATCTATCTTAAATGCGTAATTTGTGGCAAAGACAGTTAGAAGGTGGAGCTTCAAGAAACTATTGCAGTTCTTTCAGTTTAAACAGTCCGTTCAGAATAATTCACTTTTAAAAGACTTTTCACTCAGTACCCCAAAGCTAAATACAGGCTATACTTATGCAAGGGGCAGTGTTTTGCAAATATGGTATTTTATGGGCTTTGGTTTTTCAAAGGTGTTGTGTCAAGTATGACAACAAGGATGCAAACTGCCTGTGCACTATTAGCTACCAAGAAGGAAGAAAGGGTGGACTTTATCCCAAAAATGAATGTCATGAACTGGAGCTGGTTAGCAAACAGTTTGTGACTAAAATTGGAAACAACCAGGAGATTGAAATTCACCTACTGCCTTGGTCAGCAGCATCTTTCAGAAAGCCAAGCTTATAGCAGCTTTCTCAATCTGGATGTCTGAAAGGCGTATCCCGCTGGGATGAATATCCTTTGCTAATGCAGAGATATGCCTTTGGGGTTGTCTGTGACCTGAAGGCATTATTCTGTTTTCATTCTAATATACCATCAAACCTCGTGAAATATTTATAAATGCAGAAACTTCCAAATTATGTTCTATTTATAACAGTAATAAAATGACATCGCTCTAAGTACATTTCCTTTAAATTTTTAAGTCATGTCATACACCCGGGCTAAGATGATAAATTAGTGTTCCGCAACTCATGAGAAACAATGAATAATGTTCAGCTGAATAACAGTTCTGATTCCTTATCACATCTTAAAATATTTATTACCCCTTTCAATTATTGCACTCTTCTCTGCAAGTGGTGTCATGCTTGGCTCATACTTTGATGTTTTGCTGTTTGTCTGTGGTAGTTGAAACCTTTTACCTTTCAGCTTACTGCCTGTGCTTTTGTTCTGTGTGTATAATGACTCTGTAAACATGATTCAGTTATAGCCTTTAAGAGTACAAAGAATAATGCATAGTTCCTGAGTTATGGAGGGCTTCAATCTTCTGGAAAAAAAAAATCAGAGTTGTGAAACCAGAAAAGGGAACCAGTTTCAGTAGAATGATAAATCGGTGGAAACCAAAGTGAACCTCCAGTCCAAGTCATCAGCATTCAAAATTTGCAGGTAGGAATAAAAGATGGCAGCACACTTCATTTGTTGCCTCGTTTACACCAAAGTATAGATAGGGTTCCACATCAACCCAAAGCAGGACAGAATCTTGGTGTTACCAAGAGTGTACTGCTACAGTTTATCTGCACTGAACAACCTTTGCAGGACAGGGTACTTGTGATGTGTACTTTAGGGTGAACTTCCTTCTCATGATCAGATCTTGTGGCTCTGGTACTCACTGCCCTTTTCTGAGGTCCCCTGAAGGCCAGGTTAGACTGTGGAAGCAGAGATGTACTATCTATTAGTAGTAAATCTGTCCTTGGATTGCCAAGATTTATGCCCATTTGTGAACTTGATTGTTATTTGAACTAGTGAATTTAGAAAAAACAAACCATACAAAATTGTTTCCAGTTAAGCTTCTAACCTTGAGCCAGGCAGGAGCAGTCACAGTTTACCAACAGAGATATCAGAGGGAAGGGTGAGAGGATATGCATTGCTAATGTGCTTTTCAAGTTACACAAGATGCCATCATATGTCTATTAGTTTTAATCTACTTTATTATTTGAGAGAAACAGCATAGTGACAAGCTCTCAACAGAGCTGGGACCATTAAGCTTTACAATATATTTACAAGTACCACTAAAGAGATGATTCTCAAGAACATCCTAACTGAGAATGAAGCAACTGATGTTGTGCTTATTATGATTAATGCTGTGCACTATGATGCTGGTGAGTTCAGTTGGGTTTCTTGTCCTCACCGAAGTCATGGAGACCCATTTTTAGAAGAGTAACATTTATGATTGACTTAAGATTTTACCTGTTAAAGTATATGGGAAATCTGCTTTATAAGCATTGATATTCAAGCATCTATATTAAATGACCAAAATAGGAAGCAATTGTTTTCCATGAAATTATGTAGATTAAGGAAAAAAACACAGGATTTTGCCCAGCGCTACTCACCTCTAGCTCCCAGTGCACATAAGTATATCAGTAACCAATAAAAGTTTCAGTGAAGGAAGAGAAATGTGAGTTTAACAGAGGGGTTACTTTTCACTTTCTATCAGTATGCAGGACGTGCCAACAGAAATAATTTGAGGTTCATCAAACTAAGAGAGCTGGGGAAGTTTCTAACCCTGTTTTTTATAGGACAGCAGTAGGTTTTGTTTGAGAACTTTTATAAGAAGGTTGGTACTGTGAAAAGAAAAAATCTTGTGATATTCACCTCTGTAAATGCTATTGGATTATTTCTAGTTGTCTCAATTTTTTCCTTGTAAGTATGTATAGTCATTATCACACATTTATTACAGTAATGTTATTCGCAGGCAGAAGCAAGCAATAGTCAAAGTGCCAAACAATTCACTTACTTTGCTTCTGTTCTGCCAGCTTTCCATGCCAGGGCAAACTCTTTTGAACTCAGTGACAGGAAATAAAATAAAAAGTAAATGCAGAAATTGGTCCCTAACAAAGCCACTGACATACCTCTAAACAAAGTTTAGACCTATTTTCCAACTTATATAAACAAGAGTTCTCCCCTGGCTTTTCAAGAGCTGACATTTTACACTAGGTTAAACACAAAATGCTGTGAATGTCTGTTTAATTTCTTGCCAGCCTTCATTCTAATTTCTGTTGTGACATAGCCACTGGATCTCACTTGGGTTTTATCTCAGAACCTGACATGAGCCCAAACTAAAATATTATGTGATTTCTCATTGTTGCTGGGCCTCTACAGATTGTCTCAAAATCTGAGTTTTTCAGTTAGCCCTTTATTCATAATGACAGCCTGGGATGAATATAGCCCTATTCTTTCAGATATGCAAAATGCGGAGTTGGTATTTGCTGAGGTCACTAAACATCTTAAAATCAGCTGACCATGCCATTTGCGATCTACAAGATCTGTACCAAAACTAACAAAATTATCATTTGCAATTGTCACCATATTGGGTTATTTGAACGTGCATCCTACCTTTATGGTGCAACAACTCTTAGAAGATGGTTTTGAAGAAAATCTACTACTCTGTACATGTTACTCAAAAAGATTGTTGAGATTCTGTCTTACCTAATAGAACATATGGACTGAGTGCAGCTGTTTGTTTCTAGCATCATGGAACATTTTAGTCATATATGACTTCCTTCATACAGTAAGAAACAGTGAAAACATTATGTAGTCTTGTGCTTCAGGCATTTCTCTTTCAAAATATTGTTCAAGCCTGAAGTAGATGAAGTAATTCCTTAAAGATAATCTAAGTGCCTTCTTGATGTTTAGATTTCACTGTTGTGAGTCATCTTATTTTGACAAGTATCTTCTAGCCAGAACTAAATTCAGCTCAATTCCATGAATAATTTCAGAACAATTATAATAATACTTCCAGGAAATCTACTATCCACTGATATTTGTCCAGTGCTACTTGGGAAAACTCATTCTCAGGTCATACTTACCACTAAGAGCCTACCCGCTCAGGTTTAGTATTTTCACTGCTGGTATTGACCAGTTTTCATCTGGTATTGCTGAAAACCAACAGGAACTGCTCATGTTCAGCACTTGTGAAATCAGGGATTTACTCAGGAAAAGCAAAGTATTACACCTACACGTTTTCTTTACCTAGTGATTGTTGCCTGTGCAACATACGCAGCATAGGCTTTTAGCAGCAGCTTTTTTTCCAGTGAGTTTTTTTTATTAATGGAAAATTCTGCTAAAGAACTTGCTGTCTCTGACCTCCTATGGGGTGTAATATGCTAGTCCTGCTTGGATTATTGAAAACTCTTAAGCTTTGTCCTGTATTTATTAATGCTAATGAAATTCAACAGAGGTCTGTTTCCAGGGTAAGCAGTGAAAGCAGAGGGGAGGACAATGAGTCTGTAATTATTCGTAGAAATAAGACGGAATTCTTGAACAGGAAAGAATTCTCATAGAAAGACAATACTAATAGACATAGTGAGACTATGTATAAAGCTTTTTTTGAAGTTGTATAAGGAAGAAAGGGGATTGAAATAGGAGTTAGCGAGAGCTGAAACAGCTTCTATTCATTAGTTAAGAGCAGTAAGACAGTAAGTTATGAGCTACCACTAGTCTTCAATACAATGAAATAGAGAGCCTCTTGCTTGATAGTTAATGAGTTTCTATCTCTGATTTAGTCTTTATACTATAATAACACAGATATTTAAACAAGATATGTTAAAGAAATGGGTAAAAATATTTTTTTAATGTGAATATAAAATACTGGCTATGTTCAAAACAGGAAGATTAGAAGTAAAACCAGCTAAAATAGAGATGTACCCTTATGTTTTTCTTTATTAGAAATAAAAATGTGTGTATAGTTAAGTTGCAAGACCTGGTGGAATAAGGTATCTAGGGAAGGTTTGAATCAACTCTGGTCACTTTACTGTGCTGTTTTCTCCTCTGAAAACTTCTCAGCATCTCTCTTGCTCTGCTGACTGTATAAACTTTGATACCTACATAGTCTGACCAAGAGAGTTTGAACAATACAAGTTGGTAGAAAAGTAATATACGTTCACCTAAAACCTGATATACTAGTACAGAACATATGCATAATTACTCCTTTGTTATATCCTATAAATGCTTGCAGTTATAGTGCATGTCTATGCACAGATACTTCATGACAAATTCCTGCAGGATAGATCTGTTTGTGCACTCTTGTGTTTTTCATAGTGATATTGCCCTATGCATCACTTCATCAGAAGGAATGTTTATTTTACTCCAATTCAGAATGATAAGAGGTGATTGTGTATTTCTTTTTCATCAAATTATAAGATTTTGGAAAAAAAATATTTCATCATGGTGTTGTACTGCAGTATTTCATTTAGAGTTCCACATTCAAATATATTTTTATATAAAATAATTGTGTATTTCAAAATAGTATTTAAAATTGTCTTGAATATTTTTGTAGCATTGGTTACAAGCTTTTAACTAGATAAATGTTGAGTTTGTTCAAGACATTTAATTATACATGCAGCTCTTGAACCCTAAAGATCAGAAAGAGTATAGAATTCAGTGTGCTTAAAAAAATGAGAATAGTTCTTAACAACATAGCTTTCATGAAGAAAAAATTATTCAAATTTTACAAAATCTACTACTGCATCTGTGTTTCTCTTGCCTAGACAGAAAATCTTGAAATGCTCTGAAGGAATTTCAACATATGATGTTGCTTATTGCTGTGCTGTATTAAAACAAGCTGTGATTACTAATCGCTGATGGATCCTTGACAGTGTCTCTATACTACAGTATTAGGTCTCAAGCTGCATCAGTTTCAACAAGAACTGGAGCTGGCATATGATTTGCTGTATTACATTAATAATTAATCTATATACATTCTGACCTGAGCCTTCATAAACGTCAAATGCCTTTTTCTTTAATGTAATCTCAATTTTTGTACCATTCATATGTGTCATGTCACTTTGACTCTCTTCTTGCTGAGAGAACTAAAATGGGCTTCTACTAAAGTTAGGTTAATGCCATTTTTGATCAGCCAGTGCTGTGAAATGATGCGAGGCTAACACCTCCTCTTGGAAGCTGAGGTCACTGCCAAGACCAAAGACTTCTTTTGTACTAAAAAGCAAAACTGACACCTTTTCTCTTTTTTCACTGTTTCTATCTAAGAGTGAAAAGGGTTTTCCGCAAATGAAATAAACCATCTTTCTCAGGTCATGCACAAATAACCCTTTCACTCAATGGGGATACTAAATATATTGTGTGCTTTTACAACAGATACAATAAACTTTATAATAGAGAGAATGTGGAAAGATAAGTGGAACTGCAAAATGTATCTTTTTTTTAAATTTTCTCCTATAGAATCTTGACTATCTTGAATTAATGAGTGTATTTCATTTAATTCCACTTCTCTCTGTAAGAATGTCAACAAGAGATCACAATTTAAAGTTAGCAATGAATTTTCTACTATTAAGTAATTTCACATGTACTAAGATGTTTCATGTCATCTTCTACCCAAGAATCTCAGAACACATTTTAAAACTAGGCTGGGATTCCAACCTAGCAGATAGTTGTTTGTTCTAGTATTGCATATAATACGACAGAGGCAGGAAAGAGGCTATAGACCTATACTAAAGGTATCTGTGGCCTGCCAGACAACAAATTTTTTGACTGATAGTCATGCATTTTCCTTGATGTGTCTCGGAAAAGGTTGTTTTCACCATGATCACTGCAATATCACTCAGTATCTTCTCTATACTTTTTTTTGAGTTTGGAAGCAACTAGGGAAGAGCTTCTGCAAAAGATTTCTGGCAGAATTTATACTGTCTTACATATGATATGACTTTTGAAGATTAATCAGTTCTGAGATTATCTCTTCCTCACTGCCAGAAAATCAGTTTTTTGATTTTGATTCTTTTAATCTCCCAGAAAAATAAATTCTGTTCCAGGAGGCAATTTGATATCCAAATAACTTTTGGGTCCATGTTTCATGTAGCACTAAAGGAAGCTATCAACCAATATTTCCTTGGGAGGAAGGCTGAAGCAACAAATATATTCCTTGGGCTTGGTTTTCTTTAATAGTGTCTTTGAACATGTAGTCTTAAACCTTGGTGTTCACTAGAGATAACTATGACAGTGTCTGCATTTACAAGTAATCTGGTACAACAGCAGAGTGAAAGGACTGGAGCTGAGAATGCAACACACACACTTGGGCTGAGGGCAAGATTCTGGGAATTTACTTTCACTGCCATTGCATTCATCCCTCAGACTAAAAGCCTAGAAGCAGCTGGTGTGTATCTTTGTTTGATTACATCAAAGGTAATAGAGCTCAGATTACTCTGTGATGCAAATCATAGTGTATGTTGTGATGACAACTTTGAGATTACTTTAGAAAACACATTTTTCACCCAAAAACTGCAAAGTAGATGTAACATAAAGAAATAAAAGCAAGCTATTAAATTTCCCTGCATAGGATGAAAACAAAGGTTGCAAACCAATTTTAAACTTAGTGCATTAACAATATACATTTTAGGAGATGTTTACTATTGGGATACAGCAGATGCAATATTTATGAAAAAATCTGTCTACAACTGTTATGAAATAATATCATATTTTCTTAAAGGTTTCTCTTCGGTGTCCTTCTGTTTCCAGTGCATTCCAAGACTGAACATAAATGCAGATTTCAAACTTCAACTTTTAATGTGATTTTTTTTTTTCCAGTCCTGCTGACCTTCCTTTTCTGGTTGTTTAAATGCTCTGACATAGTCTTACCAGCAACAAGTCACTTGTACAGTGATAAGAGAACGCTGTAGTTTTACAGAACATACTTGCTCCTGAACTAGAGGGCGGTGGCTAATGATTAACTTCTCTGTTAGGTTTCTTAAATTTCTGTTCGACTTTACAGTTTTTAAGTGGAATCAGGTTAAATGTGGCTAACCTTGGGCAGATAGGCAAAAGGAAGAAAGATGAAGCAGATAATTGGAACATGACTGTTCTTTTACCCTTCATAATATGTCAGTGAACTCATCCCTCTTCCTAGAAGGCTTTTTGGGGGCACAGATAAGGTATTTCTAAATTTCACATTGTCACAAAAAAAAAATTGGAGCAGAGCCTGAAGATTCAGGCTCTCATTAAGGCCACAGGCACTCCACCTTTTTCTGGAAGTGTAAATGCAATGTGGGTTTCATCTGCTTCCTCTTTCATGTATTTTCAGTCTAGAAGAGTAATACAAAAGTTTTCAATAGTGCTTGATCTATGATCCAGTGCCTGATTTATTGGTTGGCAACTAGGGGTTAGAACTAGGTGATCTTTCTAACATATACCATTCAGTGATTCTTTGATAAATTCACTAAGACCTGACCTGTCTTTATTTTTAAAGGATATATAAAGATTAAGAGTGTAACATTTCATTAAGTGTTTAGAATTAAAAAATCAACTAGTCTTATGTTAGGATGGAAGGTGAGACATTGAGGTCTATCAGTGTTGATAACTCCAAAGAATTATTTTTTATGAGCTGATCTGCATCATCCAAACCAGACTGTGATATTCTATGCAGAAATATCCCCTGATTTATCAGTATACTAGTGGACATGTGTTTAGTTTATGTAGATATCTTGCACATATGCATACCTTGATGTGTGCATATGTGTGTATGTACTTACAGATGTATTCTTGTGTAAGACATAACAGTTCTGCTGGCATTAGTTCAAAGACTGATGAAGCACATCAGCCCATGTCCTGTTCCAATTTGTAGGAGGGAGTAGAGGTTCTTTTTGATGTATGTATACCCAACGGTGAGATTAAGACATAATGGGTCAAATGTTAGCCCAACCAGTTCATTACAAATCCTGGTTGCTTAGGGATATGCGGAAGGGAAGATGGGTGATATAGAAATGAGATAGGAAATAAAAAGCAAGGAGTCTTCATAGAAAGCAAGAGAGAGATAGTCACTACCGTCGGTCCAGTGAGGTTCATAGCAGGTCCATTGTTCTCAGGAACTCGTCTGGTCACTGTAGGGGATAGGAGGAAGCCAGGAAGCTTTGCAGCAAGCAGGCCTGGGGAAGGGGGGGTTCTTCCAAAGAGGTTTTCCTCTCAGGGAATTCTCTATCAAAGGTTTCTTTGGGAGTTCTTCTCCAAAGTCCTTAGTTTAGTGAGGGCTTTTTTATCCCCCATTTCTCTGGGGTTTTTTCTTCTCTCTGTTAGTGTGACATACCTGGCCCAACAGATAAGCCAGCAGGGAGTGGTGCCTTTGTTGCCATGCACAAGCATTATCGCCTTTTGCAGTGGTCAGCTCCTTCAAGCTGCACCTCCAAAAAAAGACTGCTTGTCCCACTTCTGCTTACTTTTATAATTATGAGCAGAGGTACTGTGGCATGGTGACACCTACCACTCGCCCCCTAGATAACTTGCAGTTGTCAGAGTCTTATCACCAGAAAGACCTCAGGAAGCAAGCTTTGAGACAAAAAAAAAAAAATTTGTCTTTCACAGCCCATCATCTACATATGATTAATATAATATCTGATCAATCAGGAAATAAGTTGCAATAGGAATGTACATCTTTAAATAGGACAAGAGGTACTGCAACTCTCCAACCAACAATTCTGTTCCAAGAGGTCTTTATTACACCTCACTGCTGGCCTATGTACTATTGCTCTAATGATACTGTCAGATTCTGAACTCAGTAAAGATGTATATGAAATGTAATTTGGATGCTGATACAAAAGATTAGAGAATTGCCAATCACAATGGAAAGGACTGAAACAAAATCTCTTGGAGCAGATTTCACTCTTCGCCTTTGAAATTCTTTTTTTTTTCACTGCATTTATTTATTGAAGTGTTGATTTCCTAATAGTGTTCTAAAGATCTTGCATCCAGATGTAGGAAAAATTCTGAAATAGTCTAACATGGATGAGATTGGCTTTTTCTGCTCCATAATTATCCACTGACCTGATTTCTAAAAATGATGCCACTTCACCTTAGAACATCTGAAAACAAATTGGACTGTGTTAGTGCTAGCAACTGCAGTTCTAACCTATGCAACCTAGAAGATACAAGTCAACATTTAAATCATATAGCTATGATCTAGAGTTGTATGTGTTTCTTAAAAAAAAAAAAAAAAAAAAAAAAAAAAAAAAAAAACAAATCACAGTTTGGAAGCTTATATGCGAAAGTCATAAGAAAGGCAATCTGACTGCAGCAGACTCTACCCTGTTGGAAGTGACCATGGTGCTGCTTCTCTCGTGGCTGTGCAGAGGGGAACAGGAGCAGGTAACATTGTGAAGTCAGGCTGAAGATAGCAGCCAGGCTGAGCCTGTGCTGTCCTAGTATCCAATTAAAAGATTATTTGAACAGACTCCAGGGGCAATTAAGTGCCCCTGTGCTCATGTTTCATTTACACAAATGTGAGCAATTCCAGTTTATTCTTCTTATATCTAAATTATGCCTTTACTTTTGTAAACTCTGTAAATAGTATACAACAAATAATGCGTAGGAAAGTAAAAATTGACTGTGAACTAGAACTGCTGGGACAAAAGGTGCTGTTGAAAGGATTTTCCTGACTGTAACCTAAGGTATCAGTGGCAAGTCCACCAAATTGATTGGATGGCATTTGTAAGTGATGAGACAATAACAGAGATAAAGGAAGAAGCTATAATAAATATGTGATCCTGAGCTGCATCAGTATGTTTTGGTTTTCATGTGAAAGAGAGCTTGCTCAAATGAGGTAGAGAAATTACTGGATCATGAAATTATTGGTGTGCTCTGCATGCTCATTACAGAGTGTGAGTAAGAAGATATTTTCCTTCCATTTAAGGAATGGCACCCTTGATGGCACAAGGGTGTCTAGATGTAGCAGCTTTCATTTTATTTTTTTTGTGGGAAATATCAATTTTAGTGTTGACCTTTTTGTTTTCTTTCAATAACTTACTCATCAGTTTTCTTTGAAAGGATCCTAACCTAAAAATGTTATTACTGCAGTATCATAGTGCTGAAATACACTGGGTGAAATCTTCTGCTGATGGCACTAGATGAGGCATCAAAGTGATAATGGCATTTTTGTATTTCCAGAGGGAAAGTCCAGACATTAGTCCTGAAATTAAAATTATCCTGCCAGCTTTATTTCTAATTTCAGAGCTGGAAGAACTACGAACATGTTTCATTAAAGACTAGAACTTTTGTATGTAACTTCTCAGTAGAAAAGGGCCCAAGTGACTGTCCTCTCCTTATGCTACTTCTACTGATAGCATCGCACAAGGAAGATGTGATGATGAGAGAGACTAGATTAGTCTCTTCTCCTGAAGATAATTCTGCCCCTACAGTGTGAACACCTTCCACAATGAACATAGGAAGACCTCCAAATTACCATTGGTTTGTACCCCAGCCTGAGTATAAAAAATAACCTCTCTTCTACCAGATTGCCTTATTCTCAATCCCTTTTTACCATAAAAAATATTAGTGAGAGTACTGGTAAATATTTACAATTTAATAACCACCATGGAATTTGATAAGTAGATGGGATGCATTTCTAATGGATAGCCTATAGCATAGTTGGAAATGTGATCTTGTGTGTGGCATAAAACTCCAGGGTTGTTTTTTTTGTTTATACATTGAAGTTATTGCTAAAATTTCACCCTCTGCCTGCTTTTTTGATTTTTTTTTTTTCTTTTGTGGTGTTAGGAAAGGGAGATGATAATGGATGAAAGATTATATTTGTTTGCTCAATTAATAATACAATTGCATTATTTTGTCTATATTTCTGAGCATCTTCTAATCAATCTTCTATCTCAAAACAAAAAATCTCACATGTAAAGTAGTGAAAATAAATGGGGAAAAATTGATGCTCTTCAGAAGAATAGAAAGGTTATTAGCTACTGTACTGTCCTCTTGAACAAATGCTGATGAGGATACTTTATACTAAATTCTCCCTGAAACTCCAACTGGGTGTAATAATCTTCACTTTTTCTCCAAATGTGCTTGCAGATGCAAGTTGTAGGAGGTATTAAACGTCTGTTACCTTCCACCCAATTCCAAGTTAACTTTAGTGTTGGAGGAATACAGATACAACTGAGTTATAGCTGTTAGTTTTCTGGTTTAGTTGTTTGCTGTTTTTTTTTCCCCACAAATGCAACAGAAGTGACAGGTCACAGTGGAGCTTTCCAGTGGATCAGTTTGTTGTCTTTGGCTGAGTGCAAAGACTCTCCAAGCAGAATATACAGAAATTAAAGGCATCAACCAATTATTTATTGGCTAATGTACAGATGACTAGGATTTATGAATCATCTGAGCTAAGTGTTAGTGGACTCAATTCCTCTTCTAGAAAACCTGAAAAATCTTTATTGGCCAGGCAGTTCCAGCCAAGTATGGAAGGACTGTACTCTGCAGTTCATGTGAATTAGCTCCTCCAAGTTCCTGGGATGTAATTTACTACCAGCTTGTCAGCACACGTGAAGCTGATGAACTTGACACAGTGTCTCAATAACCTAAGTCCCTTTAAGTGAGGGGTTGTGGCTGGTTTTTCCTCCCTGTACATGAAAGCTAAGTGAAGGTCTTAGTCTCCTGGTGGTGATTTAAGTGAACAGATGGAAGGAAAGTTATTACTACTAGCTTAGCGAATACGGGTGTACAATTTTTGCATTATTCAATGTTTATGTTCAAATTTACTTTGACAGTAGTTCCGATTTAGATATTGAAGGGTTTATTTAGAAGGTATAAATTACTCTAGTTTAAGCATCATGTGGTCTTTGCCAAGCTCTATGAAGGGATTCTCACAGATGTCATTACACGACACTGGTATTGCTTTGCAGCAGCAAGAACTTCATTTGCAACCTACATATAGACACAACATGTTAAACTTCAAGTCACGCTTAAAAGTGAGACAAACTCAGGAATAGGACTCACTTGAAAGCAAAGGGCCCTCTTTCCTGGTGAACTGAAAATGATCTCCATGTCTTATACCTATCAAACAGAAGTTGTTGCTGAGAAACAACAGGAGAACATGAAGCAAGACTGAGCAACACTGCTTCTGTGCATAGAGATCTTCACTGGAAAGCAAGCCCTACATATGCTACATGGAAATTTAACTTTGTGTCATGTTGCACTGTTTTGGCATCGCATATAGTTAATTCTCCTTGAATTTCTGAATGTAATTGAATTGCTCTTGCTGTTCTCTGTTGAAGACGGTAATAAATAGAGATGACAAGCCTAAAGGGAACATCTATTTCGAATGACTCAAAATGCATAGCTGACACTGGTCACAATAAGTTACTCTCTGAAATATTACATGGGCAGTCACAGCTCTTCATCTGCCAGCTTTGTCCTAACATTCTGACTAGGACTGGATCTAGGCAACTGGCATAGGGGATACCTATATGCAGAGTGTCAGAAAGTGTTTTCAGTGCTCTTGATGCAGGAAAGCAAACATTCTGCAGAGTCAGTTGAAGAACTTACACCAAAAAAAATATAATAAAGAATAGAATTCTAGATTTTCGTATTTAAAATGCAATGTAACAAAGAATTTAATATTCCTTAGCTCAGATATTCTTTAATTCGTGTTTCTCTTCTTTCTTCACTACGTTAATTATGTTACTTGGTTTGTAGTCTTGAATATCATCTTTAAGAAAAAAATAGAACAAATACTCATCACTCTCCAAAGTGTCTTCCTTTGTCTGTGTGACAACTCTTACAATTTTGCTCCTTGAAAAAATATATTGATTCTGGATTTTTGTCCCAGGAGAATCTCAGGTCACTTTGCGAAGGCCTTAATTCAAAGATTTTTTTTTTTTTTTTTTTAGTTTAGCATCACTACTTTATCTTTTTGGTTTCCAATCTAACACTTCTTTTACTTCTGCTATTAATTCAAAAATATCCTGTATTCTTTTCTATGTAGTAGTTGCTGCTTTTTTTCCTCAGAAAATTATTCCCTTAAAGGTTAAAAACCATCCAGTATATACCTTAAATATATTTATAGTCTATTTACATTTATCTATTTGCTAAAATCATCCTTAAGATTTAATAGCTTTTTTTTGCTTTTCTTGATGTTTCATCCCCTGATGAACAGATGAAGAACAATAAACACTCCTCTCCTCTTTCTGGACTAAACAGGCCAAACATTTTTAATATCCTAAGTTAGTCTCAAATTACCTGTTTCTCTTTGTAGTGTTCTGTTGCATACATTCTTTAATAAACTGATCTTTCTTGAATGACATGTCAGGCTGAATATTAACAAGCAAGAGTTCCAAAAGCTCTCAATTGCAGCACATATGGGTACTGTTTAAATTAAAAAATGGAAGTTTCCATCTTCAGTGGAAATGTTGCAAGATTAAAATTAAACAGTCCTCAAATGTTTTGAGAAGTGGGAATCTGTCTTAAAAATAGTTGAGTTAGAAGATGACTTCTTCTCATTTATTTCAGTCTCAATCCTGTTTGCTTATTTTTAATGATAGACACTTGTTCAGATTTTTGAGGCATAATTGAGTAGTAGTTAAGTGGTTTTGACTTTAAGTGTGCCGATTTTTATTACATATAACTTTCCAATTCAATAAAATACTCATCTTTTTTGTTAAACAAGCAACCTCCCAAAAATCCATATATTACATTTGCATAGGTAACTGAAATGCAGTTTTAAGACAACAAACCGATCTGTCTTTTGTAGCTGGACAATGAAGACTTCGAGTATTGTTATGCAGGTGGGAAATAAAGACTTTAATAATTGCTATACAGGCCTTTCTGCGTCTTCCTTGATTGTTGATGCCAAAGGCACTTCAGTTTTCAAAAACCTGAGTTACAATATTCATCCTTTTTTTTGTTGTTCGGATTTTTTTTAATATAAATGTCATAATCTCCTTTCCTGACAATGCTCGTAGAAGGGATCAGTGTGTGGCGATCTGAGTACAAACAATATGGTGTGTCACAGTGAAATCAGGTAATTATACACAAGAGTAAGACAGATAATTCAAAGACCAAACAGCCTTGTTTAGACATAGTGCATGGTTATATACATAGTAGAGAATCTGCTTTGCAAAAACAAAACATTACTCCAGTGCAGCGGAAGCAGAGGTGATTTGATAATTCTAGCAACATGTAGAAAGATGTAAAACTCTCTAGTCTGTTTTATTAAATGATCCTATTAAATGTCTTACAGGGCCCTTTATTTGAGCAAGAATGCTATGTTATGCTATCAGTTTCCTTTTCTATTTATTCTTTTTCTACTTATTTGGCTTGTAAATATGAAAACCTACAAAAAGTGTTCTGAGCACAAGGCATACTGAAGCTTTCTTTTTCCATGGCTTAAGAATTGATACACAGAAAAAATCACATAACTGCTCAAGACTGAGAAATCTGAGGGAGAGAATGTAAATTAAAAAAAAAAAAAAAAAAAATTTCGATATTTTTCCTCTTTTGAGCTTAATTTTCTACTTTTTCTATGATTTTACTAAGTAATGAATGTGCATCACAAGAATAAAATCTGTTTTTCAACAATGTACATAATTTAATTGTTGGTACTTCCTATTCAGCTTTGAAAGTCAATGTTACTTGAAGATGTTTCTCTTGAAAAAAAAAAAAAAACAAACTCCTCTGATTTGGATGGGAAAAAATGCATTCTTTTCATCTTTTTCACGTTAAAAAATTAGTTAATGTATTTTTAAGTTGGAATCAGTTTTCATCATATACCAGTGAAAAGGGTAGACTATCACTGTTTTTTTTTTTATCTAGTTCTCTTAAAAATAAAAAGAACCTACAATATTGAAATGTTAATACACATTACAAATATTATTCTGAAACCTATTTGGATTTTACCAAAAAAAACCTGAGCATATGGGCTGTCATATGAATATACTTCAACCTCCAGAAATAAATTTGTACAGCTGCATACTTACGAACTTATTTTTCTTTTTAAGAGGCAGAAGCCAGATGAGTAGTGAAGACTCAGGGGAACTTCTGTTAGAGCTGAAGCTGGAGATGTACCCTTAAAGCACTTCAAAGAAGTGTTAGTTACTTTATGGCTTTTTAGAAGCTGAGCATGTCAAATACACCCACAAGCTATCTCACAGTGATGAAATTGATACAGTTTGTACTTTATTTTCATTTTACATGTTGAATGACTTAGGCCTTCAGGCAGATAAATATCGAAACAGTAGTTCATTTGCCATAGTTGAAACTGTTGACCCTTAAAAGGTGAAGGAAAAGCAGGGGATTTTCAAGGTCTTGCTGTAGCTTGCCAAAGCTGTGAAATGAGAGTACCTGATGAACTGTCTTCATAAATAACCAAGTGTGTTCTTAAGGTAATTTTGTTAAAATTCATCAAAATTTTGAGCTATTTGCTACAGCCTAAAAGAAAATGGTTGTTATTCTTTTCCAGTGGTTGTAATGCTGTCCCAAAACAGAATATGGAGAAAACACCTGTATCAAGAACTTGAAGCTAAAAGCCATACAAATAATATAATTTTGTTCAAATAAGTGTAAATAAAATATCACAATGTTCTCATACATATTCTACGCTTGGAGCTCAACAGAAGGGGCTACTTTAGATGGAAATATTTGTTCAACTAGCAATAAGGAGGGAGTGTTACTAACATTTGTTTCTGCAAAAATTCATAGATACTCATTTTTTACTTGTACTCTCTTCAGCATATGCACGATAGGTTTTTGTCACATCTCTGCATTATATACAATTGATGGTAGAGGAAAGGATTGTTTAAAGGAAAATTTTGAGGTTTTATAAAAAGTCCTGTTACCAAACACATCTTTACTGTCAGCAAGGACTACTACAAAAATAATAAACTACAAACAGGTCTGTAAATTTTCATAATCTGGGACTTTTAACCCACTGATTCATCTGTATTTCATCCATCAGAATTCACAGTGTCTTCACTAGGCTTAGAATCAGGAATCAAAGATTTTGCTGTGGAGAAGGAAAGGTGCTCTTCCGGACAAGTAGCAAGCTCTCTCTCAGGATCCTGACCCGTGAAGATGATTGGCAAGTTTCTGGCAAAAGGACATCATTATTCAGATAAAGGTCTATATAATACTAAGAAATGAAATCATCATTGTGACCTGAGCTGACAATGGTAGCCTAGATAACTAAGGAGGCAATAACAGGATGCTTAATTTTGTTTAAATGCTCGTCTCAGCACACCAGCCCATGTGCTAGCTTACATTTTTGGAACCTGAACAGCACACTGCTCTGGGCCCTTTGCAATAACGAGTCAAAGGAAAGAAAATCTGTACTAACTGTCCAGTCACTTTCATATAGAGCTCACAAGGATAATCTGCAAATCTGACATGGCTTGTGGAATTGGAAGATACAACTAGACTCTTACATTTGGATATTTGCACTCACTTCAACCAAATTCCATTAGCTTTTGAGTTTAATGGGTGTTTTTCTTATGCTTACCCAATCTGTTACTAGAAGGAAACTCTTATGTATGGTCAGGAAAAAGGAATATTATTCTCAGATATAAAGAATATGAAGTCAGAACAGGGAGCTTCACAAGGGAAGACATTTGAGAGCTTACCTATTATTAAAGCTCAAATTTCTTATATTTAGGCAGTAGATAAGCCAGTCTAGTAGAAATACAATTTTTTCATTATTTCCTATTTATGTTGTAAGGATCTTCATATTTCTTTTTTAAAAAGAAATGTCTCTGCTGTACTGTACATATATAAAAGCCTTTAACCTGATATCCTCATATCTAGTTTATCCTAGTATAATTCATGGCTGAATGCTACAGTTTGAGTGTCTTGCAAGATATCTGTATCACAATACAAATGCTATATTTTTGTGAAGCAGAAGAGGATCTGGCTTTCGCCTCTGGTGGCTGTATCAGTTGCTAGATGGACGTATCACAAAACCTGCTCTGAGTGGACTAAAAGCTTATTTGTAGAAACACTAAGGGAGTAGTATCACTAAAAATATGAAGTAGGGTTTGATTACTGTTAACAAACAGCCAAGAATAAACTTAGAGATTTCTAGTTCCCAGAATAAAGTTCATCTTGATCCAACAGTCAAATATTTTGACAGGTGTTTAATAGAAATCAACGTACTGAGAAAATTCCCTGAAGGTCATCTACAACAACCTTTACCAGTTTGGGGAGGTGTTAAATGTTCCTTCAGGTTTTAACTGCACTGATGCCTTGTGTGTGCATACATTTTCCTGCATCATTAATCACATAGATGCCAGTGACAAATGTCATTTCACAAAAACCATATCCAGAGAATTAAGAGTGTTATCATTTGAGCCTGAATATATAAATATTGATGTGAGACTTGGTGACAGTTTTGTAAACATATAGAAGTGTCTGCATTAAACTTGTCAGGAAGATGCTTTCAATTTTCAGCAGTGTCTTTGTCCGCTCAGTGGAGCAGACTGCATTATTACTGTTGAATTGTCGTCCTCTATTTATCAAAATGATAATATCAGGACAACTTTTGTACAAGTAGTCTTACTAAACTTAATTGTATTTCCTAGGATTCCTAAGTTTTTTAATTTTCTGAATCAACTACAATCAGCCTCTCTTATGAACTATGTTTTGATATAACCATAGAACAATTCTTGTGTGCACTGGGTTGAACTTTTCATAGGTTAGCTGTAACCCTAGTTCCAAAACCCCAGTGTGTGATCTTATTTCTGCAGTGGTAATGAGTCAAATATTAACTTGCATTCCTAGTTTTAATCAATAAACCTCTTGATTAAGTGAGCAGTTGAAGTAGACAGTACATTTCTGATGATACCTAAATAACCCATAGAAGCAGCTGCCTCTCTTGTTTGGGCTGGACATTGAACTGGCAGAGATGTTTCCCGTGCTGATTTACTAACTCCCCACAATGCCAAGTAACAGGCATAGTAGTGGCTAACACTGAGGGCTTCTGTTGATATTCCCTCTCCCCCCAAAAAAATGAGCAATGTGGTTAAAAAAAATCAGGTTTCATCATTCACAGACAGGATGTCAAGATTGTCCTTGCCAATCTTGCAGTTTAGTTGACACGGTTCTGGCCGCCACAGGGCAGTGCCTAGACTCACAACTCTATAAATTTAACGTCTCTATTAAGCCTTTGCTTTGCTTGTGATTGATGGCATTTTCCACGGTAAATAGAAAGGAAGTGGTTACAATGAATGTGAACACCATGTTTTGTTATTTTTCCATTATTACTTAGAAAAAATGCGTCACTGTTAAAGAGGACAAAGCAAATCTGGATTTATGCTCCCAGAAATTAAGACATCCACTGGATCACTAAAGCCAGTATATTTTTTCTCTTCAGAATATCTCCCAAGACTATAAGGAGCAAACTATGAATTAGGCAGCAAAAGTACTGATATTGTATCTACTGAGGGTAGGGCTCCTGTAAAATGAGATATGCGTAGTCAAAATTGTTACATCAATCAATCATCTTGATATGTGACACATGCCACACATATCTGAAGGAATAGAGTTTGTTTAGACTTTAAGTGTATTAGCAATTTTGCTTCTTAACATTTTAAATTCTCATCTACTCGTAAACCTTGATTCTATTTACAATATATGGTCGTCTTAAGGAAAAAAAACTTTGTTAAGGATTTCCTGAATTGCAGCCATAAAATTTGTAACCTATTTTTTGGTTCCACTGACTTAGAACTTTTCAATGTACTGAGTTCATACCAAAGTGTTTTTTCATATTCAGACTTTAAGTATTTTACTCATTGATATTCCATAAAATTACAGGAAGGAAACTTATTAAGAGCAAATGCAATGCATAACTCCTCTTATAAAAGATTTGATGAAGCTTGTATTTTAGATTCTTCAAGATGCTTACCATAAATCAGAAATATGCACCATTGTATCCCAAATATCCCACTTATTACTACATTCCCAGATGATTATTACTTGGATTCATTCCTGGATATCTTTCTTAGGTTAAATTTTTCAATTAATATCTAGAAAATTGCATTGATTAAGGCGTATCGGGGGGGCTGGTGAGTTTTGTATCTACTTTGCTGCTCTGGAACAAAATTCCCTCGATGACCTTCAGTTCTTCTTTGCAAAATGACTGTTATCGTATTTCTTTAACTCAAGTGATTTCTAGTAATTAATTTATAAACTCCATATGTGAAAGAAGGATGATAGTACTACTGCTCTTAAATCAATTCATAGCAACAAATCGACACCAAAATGGGGTAATACCAAGTATCTGACAGTCAGTGAGCCCAAAAGGTAAAATAGTGTTCAAATGCCAGAGACGGCTTAAAAATTCTCAAAAGTGCAGCGCCTTGAATATTCCCCTCAGGAAATATTGCTGTATTTCTAAGAAATAATGGTATTTTGATTTTTGTTAACGATGAAGCTATTTTCCTGAATAAAGATTTCCCCTTTCCTTCAGAAATGTGCTAAAAACCACAAACTGAGTACCATAACTCTAAAGAAGATAATTTTATCTGAAAGTGCCTAAGGTTTTTAGAAATTCATTTAATTCTGAATCAAAGCAAATTTTGTACAGTTTGAAGTACAGCATATGGAATAAAGTAATTTATGACAACAGGAATTTTTTATTATGTTCTCATTTTAAAATGTTTCTCAAATTTATTGTGTAGTATGCTTTAATCAAAAATGTTAGGGAATCTTTTTTCAATAGGAGATAGATGAGGTTTTAATTCTTTTTTCTAAGTAAGATATTATTTGAATTAAGATGTGTCAGTACTGACAAACTTATTTCTTGTTTCCTCTTCAGAAAAAAAAATGTTCTAGTAGAAGCTGTACTATATGCAAAGAAATCTTTCTATCTTTCTCTTCTACCTTTTTATCAGTAGTTCCATCCTCAATTTCCTTATAACTTGATAAGAATGTGAGAAGTCATATTAGTTTTGAAATTTTCACCGATAAAAGCTTATCTGTAAAAAGACAGTTCTTTGATTTTTGTGCAGAGCATATGTGGGCTTTTCACCCCATATTTTGAAATTTTTCTTGGATACGTATTGCACAGTGCAGTATCTTAAATTATTCTCTATCAGTCCAAAATATGGTATATTCATAATAGAAAAGGAACCATTCATATTAATGTAGTAGTGTAACTTGAACATCATGTACATCTTTTGATTTAAGAAGGTCCGCTTGTTTCACATGGTATAGCTGTTTACGTAGCATGTGTTTTTATATGACAGCAATGATACCAAAGGACCCAGACAAGATGTGTGAGCCCTGTCATAGGTAGAAGTTTTGTGTTTGTGCCCTGATTTAAAGTAAACTGAAATTTCTGATCTCCAATAACAAGTAGACAATAGGCAAAATAATGCAGAACAAATCAGATTTTAGCCTTGCTTCACATCCATAAAAGTAATAAAATCTATCTATTCCAAATATAATTTTTCCACGTGGCTAACGATTTTTTCACAATTAAGGAAAAAGTATGTGGACAACTGTTTTGGGCGTCAGTCTAAATTGGTAATTTTTAAGCTCTTCCTACACCCTCTTACTAGATTTTCTTTTAATTAATACCATTCCAAAAGACTTTGTTTGTTTGTCTGTTTTTCTGAAGTACTGTGATAAATACTGTAGAGGTTCCATATAAATAGTAGTATGGAATTTCTAGACAGAAAACAGTCAGTGTTATAAGTCATTCATACACATTACAGATAATTTCACACAACTCAGCAGGTCAGCATGCCTCTTATCCAGAGCTTTCAAATAACCTGAACATTTTATAAAAAGTATGCATGATATCTGTAAAAATGCACAGTACACACGACCCAGAGGCATTCAATCCTGCTTCCTGCAGGCTGGGGTAACACTGGCCTGCTGTGGTGTGCAGAAGCCCGAGAAGGTGCTGTGCAAAGATGCCCAAACTGCAGCAAGCAAGTTTCACATCTATTTGTTATCACAGGCTGTTCACAGATAGTAACCGTGTTTGTTGTACAAATTGCAGCCAAATTTCTCTATGGCTCATTTAATTGAGAGGTAATCAGAGGCACAGCAGCATCGTGTGGAACAGTGCCCTCTCCTGTTCCTTCAGGTAGTGGCTCATCCTGAAAAATACATTGTTTCCTTTGCAGATAGGTGTTTCAAGTGAGCACTCAGATACATAAACCTCAGTAGCTCATGCCTAAAGAGTGCATGAAAATGCTTTAAAATAAATTTTCCACAAAGTAGACATCATTTGTAGGTTTCAAATGGTTGCATCCATTATGCAGAGGTAGTAACCTAATCATTGGGATAGGGACTTTGGGTCATCAGATTTACCTTGGAAAAGAAACCTCTCTTTAAATAAAAAGCAATTCAAGCCTGCAGATCGGAATTGTCTTTGTAATGTTTTTGTTCTGTTTTGATTCTTTGATAATAATTCTAATAGCCTTGGCTGCTGTGCTTTGTCCACAAACAATAGTCACACTTGAATTCCTGAGCAATCATAGGACCGGCAGTTGATAGACTCCTATACCTTTTCATTTAGACTCTGGTAGTACTTCTTGGAATTATTCCTTCAAAATGCTTTTGATTCAAGCATCAACAATAGCAACAAAAAGGCTATAGTAGAAATAGCTGAGGGACGAGGCTGGTAAGGGTGAGATTGCAGCTTACTCTGTCTAATGGTTACCTGACTCCAGTTCTGAAGCAAATGAATCCATTTATCAAAAGGTCAGAACTTCACCTGAGTGATTTTTCCCCCAGAATAATTTGCATTTCTTCTTGTAGTTTTTAATTTCTCACTTATGTGGATTCATATAGCAAAGAGAGTATTGTTTGGTAGGTGCAGGGGAGAAAATCTACAGACTTGGAAGAAGAGCTGTTGAAAAAAAAATAAAAACCTGCTGCTTGAGAGCACATACGCACACAGAAGGAACCTAACGCTAGGAAGTCCTAGTTTTGCAAATCTTTATCTGCATCCATTCTGTTAGTTTAACTGGAAAATGGCTCCCGTCTCCTAAGAATATCTCTAATATGCAGTGAGGGCTTTGTTCTGGATGATAATTAGAAAATGATGGAGCACACCTTGTATTTCAAGGCAGCCTGGCAAGCTATTGCAAGTCGTAGTTTGATTTCAAGGGAGAGAATGTATTGCATCAATCCTGGGACAACTCTCCTCATTTCCTAATATTTTGTCCTTTGTTTTGTCAGCTGAGATCTACCTTAGTCTTCTTTTCTTTAGTTGCTTGTGTCTTAATGTATTTATTTCAAAACAGATCCCTTAGCTATAGACCAGAATATAGAATGGCAGAAGTGGAAGATATCCTGCCCAGTGCATCAAGCATAGCTACCAGAAGCTGATGTAGATTTTTAGCTGAAACAATACCAAACAGTACTAAAAAGGTGATGATTGTACATTTTTCTTAAAAAGATCTAGCAGTATTTTAAAGCTTTCATTCTCTGTATATGCAGTGAAAATCCTTTTTCAGATGTCAGATATATAATCACAACAACGTATCTGTGTTGTAGGTCCAACACTGGCAATAATTGAATGCAAAATGTCTTATTTTATTAAGGGGTTATTATTATTTTGGTGTTTTTTTCTTTCCCCTTTCTTTGTCTTAATAATAACTACTTGGCTGAGATAGTTAACAAGCAAGAAGCAACTGAATTATCTTGCTAATTGTGTGGCAGTTAACTCTGAGTCCTTCTGACTAGATTTTGCTCCAGTTCTGCAAAATTCTCAGTGGACTCGAGGATGAGAGTTTTAGTAGTCTCTCAGCAGTTGTTTTGTGAAAATTGATAGGTGACCTTGAAGATGGTTATGCAGCTTCTTTATTTGTCTATGTGGATAAATATGTATTTAGGCTTTCATTCTTTTTTTTTTTTTTTCCTCCAGAAGTTTTCTGTTGCTTTCTTCTGGGCTTTTAGGGTAGACAGTTGTTGTTGTTGTTGTTTCATTGTTTGGTTTTGATCTGTTCTTCCTATCCTTACTTCAAGTTGAATGTTTTTCATGCTTGGTGTTTAGAATATTAGGTTTCACTATTATTTAATATTGCTTCATTCTAAGCAAATAAAATAACCATGGGACTGCTTGGGCTACGAATATTTGTGATATGAAAGTAAGTCATCACAGGTGTCAAAGTATATAATACAATATTCATATATCCGCATGTACACCCATTTCTGAACACAAAAGATTGTTTTTCACAATCTTTCACAAAAGATTGTTTTCACAATATAGGGAGCTCTCAGCCCCCTATAGACAAAATGAAGCAGTTGTGGTTTTTTTCAGTTTTGGTTTGAATTATTCAAATCTTCATATAACGGTTTTGTCAGTAAGCACTAGAAGTGGATTCATTTACACTAAAGTCAACCTGTAGACCAAAACAGGGTTACTTCTAAGGCTTTCTTTTTTTTTTCCTGGCTGCCTGCAGACAAGAAATATCGATAATCTTGTTCCAGTACAGGCTATAATGAATTCTGAACTTAAAATTCTTCTGTCTAAGAGGTAGCGGTTGTATTTTGAAGACTTCGGACATTTGGTAGAACTGTCCATAAACGTAACTCTCCAAAGACACATCTTTAAATCAGTGTAATTTCCACTCAAGCTCAGTCTGAAGCTTGATCTTTAGAAGAAAAATGTCTTAAAATGCCTTGAAAAGGCAAAACAATAATAAATAGACTGCAACACCATATTCTATAATACCACTCTGTTTTCTTGATTATGCTTTCAAGTATCTATCTAATTATTGACTAGGAAGGGGAAAAATCCCATGTGGTGTGGAAAATTGAGATGTGATATTGAGATAGATTTGAAGAGCCCTTCACTTAAATCAGATTTATTGCTGCCGTCTTGTTAACCTTTGTCCTCAGTCACTGTCCATTTTGTTTCACACTCAGACACAGGCTTCACATTTATGGCTTTTTTAAAGTGCGCTTGTCAGCTTCCAGTATAAATCCTAACATTCCTATCATCTCGGTAGCTTGATACAGAATGCTGTGAGTACAGCTGTGGGGACCCAGCATGGTATCACAAGTATAAAAAAGCATTTCACAACTCTAAGAAGCCACCATGAGTGTCTTTTGCTAATTATCAGTGGAGCAAATGGAATTAGATTAATGTGGCACAAGGCAAACATTGCAGCTTTTCAGACTGGAAAAACAAATAGTCCTTTTAAATCCTTGTTATTTAGAGATAACCCTTGGAGGACTTCTGGCAGCATCATTTTTAAGCAAAATTGAGAGAATGAAAAAAAAAAGGCTGTTCCTACCGATAGAGAACCACGAGAGGAAAGTGAATTTTTCGTTCAACTGTTTATCATAACATAAGAACTGTGTTCTTCAGTAAAAATGGCCAGCCCAGAACCCATCATTTTATATGTGAAATTAGAATGTTTTTATTCCCGTGTGCATCACTTTAAAATTCCCCATAGTAGATTTCATATGCTGTTTTCATTACTCATTCAGTTTTCTATAGTCCTTTAGCAGTGCTTCACTGTCTGCCCTTATCTTTTCCATCTTGAGTAAATTCTCATCAGAAGCAATCTTTGTCGCCCTCCTGCTCTCCATTTTCCACATCCTTTCTTAATGTGTTAAGCAGCACAGACAGTGAGACAACATCCTGCAGAACATTACCAGTGACCTCCTTTTATACCAACAGTTGACTAAATATTCTTGTTTCTATCTTCTATTTTTGGAGCAGTTATTTGCCTCTTACAGGTTTTTCTCTCTTACCCCATCATTGCCTGTTTTCTTCAAAAGCTGTGAAGAGTCACAACCATCCAAAAGACAAGCACTGAGGTGTGAAAAGAACTAAGGGTGAAGGAAAGGAAGCTGGTGCCTGTTTCAGGCAGTGAATCCCCTACCCTGGAGTCCTGGCCTTTGAAATTTATTGTTTGGTTTTTCCATAAACTTTGCCATTAAAAGATGATTTACAGTCAGATAGACAGGAAGAGACGGGAGAAGTAACAATGTATGTACAAATGGAAGATAAGGATAGCAAATAATATTTGCCTTCTATTACTACTTTCACAGGGGTTGAAGTTGTTTGAGAGTTCTGCACTTTTCACTGTCTGAAAAGTTCTCCTTTAGCAGAGGAAGTAATTGATTATGTAACGTCAGGCTTTTTAAAGTCCTTTCACTGTTTTCACTCCGCAAAAGCTCCTGCCCTAATTTTTTGTCATGTCACCTCTGTCCATCCTACTCTCATTTCTGTCCACTCCACTCACTCGATGCTTCACTACACTGCTTCCTGTATTTATATTTTCTCCTGCATACCAATGATTTTCCATTTTCTTCTTCATCTTCTTTCTTACAGCTTTTTGGTTTCATGTCTCTGTTTTTTCTACAAACTGCTACCATTCAATTTAGTCCTCTCAGTTCAATGTTCTAAGTAATTCAGTATTCCACATAACATATACTGAAATTAAGTTTCTACTTGTTACAAGTGTAACCACAGGACTCTTCTGAGTGCATTTCAGGATATTCCTCTCTGTTCTTCAGAAGACTGTGCTTGCAGCTACTGAGGATGATTTCACTGAGGACTAAATGCTGTGTTTGGTGTTATCTGAATAAGATACGGCAGTCTAGGAAAAGCATATGGAGCTCAAAGCTAAGTTCACCTTCATTTACTTGAAAATTTAAACTGGTCTTTGTTCTTAAGAAGCTTCTTGCTTGAAAGAAAATAAATTGTCTAGGCTTCTGAGGAAAATCATATAATTTTTTTGTTCTTAAGATATGTGGAGGAGTTTCTAAAGAGCTTTGACCTTATATTAACCACTTAAGAGGATAAAAGTAGTGCTATAACAGTGTAAATCACAACCACTCTGGAACAGAGTATTTTGCAAATATCAGATGCAATGACATGAGACAACATATACAAGATATAACCTGTTTTATTTTATTCTCTGAAAGGTACACATCATACTATTACTCTATTTCATCAAACTACACAACTGTGACTTTTTTCATTCTGATGTAAATTACTACTTTTACTTTTCAAAATTTCCCAATGCAAATGCATTTTCTTATAAAAGCAACATAATTGGAACATGTAAAATGAAGATTGAGGTATTATTAACTGAACATTTAAATATCACGGTGTTAAGACCTACCCCATTAGATCAACTGAACAAATTCAGGAAAAGAGAAGTTATCCCTCCAAATTCTTGTATTTGGATGATGTAAAAATCTTAGTGATAATCAGCTTGCAGTTAGGGTCATTGCAGTGAGAATAAACTGCTGTGCACCCCCATGGAATTAANAAAAAGTAGGCAGACTGCTGAATCCCCATTAAGCACAGATGCCTAACAGAAACACAGAGGTCTTTGTCATCAAGAGGGCTTAACCTATTTAAGGTTTTATAGCTAAGAACTGTGACCTTCAAATGGATACAGATCTGAAATGAATATTAATTTAATGATGAAATAACGAGTTCATATGATAGAGAGATAGAGAGGAGGTTGTTGTGTGTTTTTTTTGTTGTTGTTTTGTTTTTTTTGTTTGTTTGTTTTTTTGTTTGTTTTGTTTCTTAGAGCAGCTTTCTGAATTTTATGTTATCTTAATTTCTGGAAAGTATTATGTGAGTTTAGGGATGAGATTATCTGAGTGTTATTTAATATATCAACCTCCTGCTATTTCACTTTTCAGAGATGTTTTTCAGATTTTCTGTTGAAAAATCTAAAACATTAGTATTAGGTTTCACTCCTTTTAAGTGATAGTGAATACTGTTGAGAAAATCATTATTTTTATACAATTTATATTGTAAGAAGTGTGCTTAGGTAATAACATTTGTTCTGGGAAAGAAAGAATTGCCAGATTTATATTTATTTTGCAACTTTATATCATCCTTTGCACTTGAAAACATTAACATAGAGCCTTCTTTTAATAGTCTATCTAATCTGTTGCCCATAAGTAATTTCCCATAATTAGCACTGAAATTGGAATTGTAATTTCAGTCCCAACCAGGCTGGTTCTTAGTCCAGCATGCTACAAGTCCCAAGATGGGATGGCAAAGAAGTATCTTCACCAGCAGTGGTTTACAATTACAAAACTGTGGGGATCTAGGGCTACTTTCAGGCCCTACCATCCCACTCCAATGTAAATTAAAATATTTTTTATCAGTTTTCTTCTCCAATTTCCTGTCTATCAGGAATGTCTTCGAAAGTTAGTGAAGAGTTTATGCTTAGCTGACATTTATATAGTCTGAAATCAGGAACTAAGAAGTTCAAAGAAATGTTAAAACTGAGAAAAAACTTGAATTGTTCACAACTTTCTTTGCACACACGTGACAACTGTTTCTGTGAGAATAGCTTTCCATCCTAAAGACAAGCTCTTCTATAAACAAAAGCATTAGGCTTGAATTTAAGAGATGTTAACATTAAATACTTTCTTCGACAGATTTTACTAAATATGTATATACTGCCCTGATTATCCTCCTTCTTCTCTGTATCTCTGTATAGCATTTCAAACTGTGTTTAAAATTGGCTTGTAATTGATTTTTGTATATCCACAGGTGTCAACAGAAAAACTTGAGGCAAAGAAAGCTTTCATTTTTTATATGTAAAACTAAGAATATAAGAAGCACTGAAGAACATAGCATTTCATGCTTAAAAACAATTATGAGCCAAGAGATATTCTTGCACATTAGAAAGACCAATTAGATTTCAGAATTAAGCTAATTGATTGTTGGAATCCTTTCTTAATTTTGATCATCACATTATACAGAGTGGCTTGGGTTGGAAGGGACCTCAAAGATCATTTAGTTCCATATGTATGGATTTTAAAGAGGTATCTATAGTAACTGAGAGCTTAATTCTCTGTAGCTATTAGCATACATACAGCTACAGAGACTTAAGCTCTCAGTTACTACAGATACCTCTAAAATCTTATCAATCAGGAAAAACACCAGCTTTTTCTTGTCTGCTTCTTAACTACTGCTTTCAAACCAAGGCAAGAACAGCGCTTAAGGCTCAAAGCTGTTAAAAAAAACCCAAACTATTAAAAAGCAGTGTATTCACATCTGAGCAAGGCACAGGGGTAAAGCCCCCAGTAGGATCTAGACAGAATTTACACCCCTGTTCCTACTGATGGCATGAAACTATTGAATTTCAAGTTCAGTACACAGATTAAATAAGGTGTTTCTTTCAACAGTACCCCACCTTTCTTTTGAAAATGTAACTGAGATACTGAAAGTCATCA
Organism: Pavo muticus; assembly: GCA_016647715.1. Taxonomy (NCBI): domain Eukaryota; kingdom Metazoa; phylum Chordata; class Aves; order Galliformes; family Phasianidae; genus Pavo; species Pavo muticus. The sequence continues at coordinate 97,084 of JACDJE010000592.1, read as the reverse complement.
CTTATGCTATGTGAAGAACCTGAGCAGGCTGTTGCTCCCAATGACTTTCTGAAATGAGTATGCAGTTAACCAGTGGTGTAAAGTGAGCAATACTCATGTGGCCAATATCCCTTTTAAGGCACCTGATTGAATTTCCCTGGATCATAAAGCAAAGGATAAAAGTAATCTTAACTTGTTATCACAGTTAAAAACATTTTGCATTAATTTCTAGTCTCTTGTATATATGAAAACTAGATTTTTATTAAAAGATCAACAGTGTGAGAAAATGGACTAAGAATCCAATATCTTAAAAATAGTTTTTGAAATCTAAAGACTAGCTATTCTAAAACTTTTTTTGTTGTTGTTATTTTCGTATTTTAGAAAATATGATTGCAAATAATTATTTCAGCTGAAGAAAGAGAAGACGTATTTTTAATTTTTATTTGGGCAAATACATTAACATTTAGAGAATATTCCAGTGTGTGGTAGTATGCTCCTCCCTCTCCACGACCTCCTCCTTTGACCTGGCTACTACACCTTGATGTAGACTTACCCTTTCCTCCAAAGGATTTGCCATAACCCAAGAGATACCTAGAAATGTTTCAAATTCTGCTGACTGGATCTCATTTACAGTTAAAGTAATTATCAGCAAAATACTCTGTTAACTATTCCCATTGCATTTTTTGCTGTTCAATTCATTGCAAGACATTTTCATAGTTCCACAGATTTGAATGGAACATCAGAAACATACTGATAAATTTATATGTCCCTCTCAGTCCTAATTACAATATATAATTAGTAACTCAAAATATTACTGTTTGCTCTGGGCTCACTTCTGTGTAATTCTAGGCAGCCTCCAAGTTTCCTGGAGACCAGGAAAGGAACTGCTCATGTGAACAGGAGAGGTAACTCCCAGGGAAGTGTCTGCCCAAAATGTTAACCATACACTCTTTAATACCATTATTGGTGCTGGAAAGAATGTAGACTGACACTTAAGATATGAGGCACAGAACTTTCTTCATTCTGAGGGTATTCACTGGAGAAATTTTTTGACGATGAGATCTGACACATAACAAAACATTTGTTCAAAGCCACAAACTGCAAATGAAGTCAGAAATTTCAGAAGAAATTATTTTAAGAACGCTAGAAGAATTAAATCGATGTAAGAGGACAATTTAAAAATGTTTTGAATATACTCTTTGAAAACACAGAACTCTAATTTTCAGTATCTTTTGTTCAGTAAAACAGCCTTGAATATTTAGTAGTGTTCAAACAAAAACAAAATCTCAGCTAATGTGGAGTGAGCTTTGTAAACTTCAGCCTCTCCTCTATTTAACATCAGCTATTTTCATGTTCATTTTTAATATTTATTAATATCTACATTTAGTTTGCCCAAAAGTTCTAAAAAACTAGAGATAACCATCCAAATGACTGTAGGGCAGTTATGAGAAAAGAAAATTTGATTACCTATTCAGTAAAGACATACTGGCTGAAGCCCTGCTAAGCTATGGGCAACAATTAGTAAGGCTAGAGTCCTGATCTAATGCCAAGTTTATTTATTTATTTATTTATTTATTTATTTATTTATTTTCAATGGTGCAAACACCAAAAAGAAAGCATTGATTCTGTAACATTTGATGACCTCATATGAAGAACAAATCCCTTCCTGACAGAAAATCTTTAGCCACACAAAAGTCACTTATTTGATAAAACCAGTTTATTGAGCTGAGTAGAGGACCAATTGGGTCAAATTTAAGGACTGGTCAAAGAGAAAGGCTTTGGTTAGGTGACAGGTGTTTCCAAACACAAACTTATGGAACTGAAGAGATAAATGTATCTTTTTAGCTTTTCTTAGTTTGTCTTCAAGTTTTAGGTTTATATATTACACACATGTCACTAGCCTTTTGCAATAAACCAGTTGCCACTAGAAGAAATCTTTAATATAGATATAAGTTTTGTTCACAACTTTGAAGATAAAGCTGCTCACTTCAGCAGTCTTTTATGCTTTGCTCATTGTCCCCCGTTATATATCTGTAACTAGAAAAGATAAGTGATCTTGCTACGTTACTTGGTACAGCTATTTAAATGATTTATACTCATGTGTATTGACTGAATCTCCTTCTAGATTTCCTCACAGCATTTGTCAGATTTGCCTATCAGACCTGCTATCAAGGTCCCATTTATCTGTACACCACATTCACAGTTCTTAGTAAAATTGCCTGATTTTTCAATGCCATTTTATTGCTGCTATAATTCTTCTAGTTTGAAATCCATTCTATTTCGAGACTTTTGTTTCAAGTCTTGTGTACTACTGAAGTACCACCTGAGCTTTCAAAATAAGGCTTTCTGCTAATACATATGTATACTGTTACCATAGCTAATTTTTTTCTCTCTTCTTTTTCATTCTTAGTAAACAGCTTTTATCTCAACCCATGAGTTCTATTTTTTGTTTTTTTCCCCCAGTTCTCTCCTCCATCCTACAAGGGGTGGGGGTGAAGGATGAGTGAACAGCTGTGTTGTGCTTAGCTGATCGACAGCTTAAAGTGCAACATGGATAAGTAGGATTCCAACCTCCGAAGCTAGTTGTCATTAGTTATTAACTATTTTATAATTCAATTTAGAAATCCTTGGAAAAAAATTCTATGTGTTTTGTTTATTAAAAAATTGCCCAACAATTATCTGTTTGTTATTCAGAAATTAAATATTTATGATCTTGTAATAAACTGATGCTAATGGAAATTCCTGGAGACCTAATTGTCTGAACCAAAAGCTGTTTAGAGCTGGAAGAACCCAATCACTACTGAATCCACGATACAGGCATTTTTGGTAGAAGTTAAAATGAGGTTCTCCGTAATAGATACTCCTGTTTTCATAATACACACTAGTTGTTGGGTTGTTTTGTTTTGTTTTGTTTTTTTGCATATGTTTTAGTTTGTATGAAATTAAATTTATTTGACTAAAAAGGATTAAATAAAAATTTTTCACCATACAAGTAAAATATATTAAACTCCTTTATAAGGACTACAATAGATATAGCTTTTGAAAACTTGTGTAAACATTCCTCCAAAACTGGGACTCATTTTCTCTTTGGCAGTCCCTCACTCCATCCTTCAGTTACAAAGTCCATTAGAATGAAACAGTAGCTTAGATTTTCCCTCATCTACCGTGCGATTCAGAGATTTAGTGTTCAATTATTCTGACATCACATGGAAAACATTCTATTTTTCATTGCACTACATTTTCTGTTAGCTGTATCTCAGTTCTCCCAGGTAAATCATTGGTGTTTATGCCCATGGATTTGGTCTCCTGCACCCAATCAACAGATAATCGAAAAGAGGAATCATAAAGAGCACATGAACAAGAGATATCAAAATTGTTATTTGAACAGAATATATTTCAATTTATTTAAGCATACATGCTTTTATTCCAGAGTTGTTCACCCTCAACACACACACACACACACACACCTATTTCTTGAGGCTTCTAAGCTTAGGATTGAAAAGTTTAGTAGTATAGTCTTCCTAGGGAAATGGTTAGTCCTCTGGACAAAACATTACTTTTAGTTTACATGTTTCAGATCTAGAGTTAAACACTGGACATATGTTACATTTCTTATTTTAACTAAACTTGAACAATTTATCCTGTATTTTCCACCATAAGATGATGCACAGTATTTTACCTTATAGCTAATGTGTTGAACAGTGTAAAACATATTGAATAAATCAAATAAGTTCCACACAGTTCACTGTGCACTTAGCTATTAGAATTACTCGTTGATACGTTACTAAGAACTAATAAATATTTAGATGCTTTAAGTAATTATCATAAGCTACTTTGTTAGTACTGTTGAGATGCTTAGAATATGTTACAGTCATAACTTTTATCATGTGCCATTTTTCTTATTGCCTTATAATTGCTATGTAGTCCTCTTTCAAAAAAATAATCCACTAAAGAGAGGCAACAAAATAAATAAGTGATAGCTGATAAGTCTATTATTTCACTCACTTTAGTTGTCACTAGCTAACCTACTTAAAACCCCGATATAGTTGAACAAGTGAAGGTATGGGAATGAGGGAAAACACAAAAAACACATAAGATGCCATAGCAGAGAAGAAGATTGTGAAAATACTTCTGTAGTATACAACTATTTAATACAGGGACAAACCTACCAAGAAAGGGACCAGTTTTCTTTTTGTAACATTTAAATGGCACGATTTTTCTGAAATAGCATTCGACCAGGCAATATACTACTGCACTTGTCTGTTAGGCATTAGAATCAGCTTTTTCAGCCAACAAAATTCTACCTGATTTGATTCTAATTCCACTCAACATGAGTCACTTTTTGAAGCACCACTCACCTAAATCCATTATTTTCATTTTTCAGTGATGATAAAATAGAGCAGCACATTACTACAACAGTTATGTTTATATATTTTGCATACTTTGTAAAACTGTTACTTTAAGGAGAAGTTTGCGTAAGTTTATGTTAATATTACATTAGTGTAGCAATTGCATCAACAAGGACAGAATTATTTAAACACTAAATGAATGTAAAATTTATCTGAGTAATATATGTATTTATATATATGGTCCTCACCATACAAGAGCATATCATGAGCTATATTGATTTATTTTAATAAGAATGAGCAGTTTGCTTCAGCATGAATGCATTTCTTATTGAAGGACATCTACCTGAAGCCTGCTTTAGCTGCTGCATAAAATATTCACAGAATGTTTTTATCATTAATTCTTTTAGAGTACTTGAAATTCTTTCTCTTCTATTTAGGATATAGAATCAGAAATACAGATCTAGCCAAAATAAAAAATGTTGCTGAAAGAGTGATGTCAGAGATAACAAATTGAATCCAGTTTCCCTGTGTCACGTATCAACCCTTCTTATTTCAACAAAAAAGTATCTGCATATTTATTTATTTATTTATTTATTTGTGATTCCTGGTTGTGGTAAGGCATTATCAAGTAAAGATATGAGATACCATATTAAATAATTGGCCTTACCCATTTTCTGAGACTGAGAGTCAGCCATAATCTCAAAATTGTCATTTTTCTGTCTCTCCATCCCTTGCAAAGTTAGAAGTATAGATGTATCACTTGATTTTGCCCAAAAGCTGCAGTGAAGTTTCTGAACTTTCAAATCAAGTCCAAACTCAGAATCATTTAGTGCTGATCCCAATTCTACTAAAATAATTACTTTAGTCACGCTATATGCACTTGAATTTTCCCGCAGTGTCAATGTTTGATTCTTCAAAAGTTTCAGAGAAAAGAGTAAAGGTAATCTATCATTTATGTCTATGTGTAAGTTTGCTCTCTTCTTTCCAAAGTTCTCAAGGGCTATTTTGCACATCCCTGAGGGGGCTAATCTTGAGGAAAATTGACCCCTTCATTGAATTTGTTTTTTTTTTTCCAAGCTGTGTTTTACATCTTGTTGTGTCATCAACCAGTATATCAAGAGCATTACTGCACTTGACTTTCCTTATTTTCTCCTGACAATATCCCCAGGGTTGATAAATGATCCTGCTTTTATGTAGAAGGCAATTAATTTATTTTGATCCTATTTATAAGTTTACAAAATCATGACATTTTGAAACAGTAACTGGAACAGCCAGCAAAGGCTATGATATCAGTTAACCCGTAGGGGACAATTGCTGGTGTCTGATCTTGTGTCATTACCTCCTTGAAGTCTGAAATCGTGTATTTGTAATAATGACAAATTGCAATACAACAGTTTCTAGAGATTACTGCTATGGAAACTTATATGTATATATACATACATATGGCCTGTATTTTAATGAGTGTAAAATGGCATACATGTTTCTGGAAGTAAATATGGAAGATAAATGTTGCTTATTGTGTCAGGAGAGAGAACGAGAACTACAGAAATTAGTATCAGTTCTAAGTCTCACTTGCTTTTATTCTGTACGTTAAGCTTGCTTCATCTGGGATCAGTATCTTGGTGATTATTCAGAGAATCAGAAGATGAGCTTCAGGGAGTATAAAGACTGGACTGCCTGCAGTAGCCTTTGAAACAGTTTTCATTTAACTGCAATTCTCAGGTCTAACTCACTTAACAAAAACAGCTAAATTGATACTCCATGTCAAGTGAAGCTGAAGTTAATGGCAAAGGGGGCAGTATTATTTCAAAGTCATAAGAGCATGGATTCCAACCATGCTGCCTCCCCATACAGCCTTGTGCCAGGTCTGCTGACCATCCCCAGCCAGGCTTTCAGACCCTCTTTGCTACTTGAGATACAGCAGTCATCACACATCTCCATACATCAGTTCTTCCATTGCTCAAATGTCCATTTCCTACCAATGTCAGTCCATTCAATGGTCGTTTAAAAAGCAGCCATAAAATACACTGCATTGTGAGCTCTTTGGAACAGGGAGTAGCTCTTTCTAAATCAGTTCCTAGACTGTAGACAAGAAATCGCTAACCTATCTTGCATTACAATAGAAATGACAAGTGCTTCTAATAAATGGAAGCACATTTATTTTACAGATGCCAAACTTGCATCTGCATGTCCCAAACAGATGGGTTCACAAATCAATTGGCTGCAGTTCTGGAGGAACACCGGAAGATTATCCTATGGAGAGCTGGTGTAGAGCCCAGACCTGTCACAGGAGTGCCCCAAGGTGCTGCTCTGCAGCCGTTCTCTGTTCGCCCTTTGTAGAAGTGGGCCAGAAGCATGGAGCAATTGGGCCGGGAACCAGCATGGGCTCTTCACCCACTTCTGCTGCTACCAGGGATCATATGCTTTAGATTATTCCCTAACCAGGGAAGATGTGCTGATTACTGATGCCGTGCCAAATGTGTGCTTACTAACTGTTCATCTTCGAGTATAACCAAATTAGGAAATACATTTTTATTTGTGGTGTCTCTTTATTATGTGCAGTAATTAGGTTTCATGTGATATGTCACCCAGGGGGTTATTTGTACATAAAAGGAGAGATGTTGAGCTCAATCTCTCCTATCGTGTGTGCTAATGAAATTAAACCACAGCAAATAAATTGGTGTAATTTTCCAGCACACATAAATTTCCATATCTGGATTGATGAAGAGTAGAATGTGCTAAAATGTACAGTTAAGAAATGATCAACTGTTACTTTTTTGGATGGCCTAGGAGGAACTATAAATGATTAAACAGAGTCTTGAATCACTTCTGAAATATTTTGGGAAAGCTGCTACATTATCCATATGGAGCAGTACAATTCAGTTATTATTTCCAAAGTCGTTGTCAATTCAGAGTCTATACCAGTAGTTCAGGTAATTCGTAACTAAGAAGTTCCTATGGCATATTCCTTTAGTAGTCATCTGTGTAGATAAGTTGATCCTCTGTGTTGCTTCTGTAACACAAGTGGCAGCCTCAGTAAATTTGCTGAGAAAAATTCCTTGTGTTCATGGATTCGTTCAATCAAACAAATAGCCCTGCTTGACACAGCCAGCAGATGCTGTCATATGTACAGTATAATAATCTTTCTACTGTAAACCCCACTGATTTTGACTCTGAACATTTTGAATATATAATGAATAGATACATTATAGTTACAGAATTTATCCACTTAAGTGCCAGCTACATGTGACTATTAGTCCTTTTCTTCTGCTCTTCCCTTTTACTCCTGGTCTATGTTTTTTATTCACTGCACTCATTAATGCTACATACTGGTGCATGGATACATATTTATTTATTTTGCTAGTGATTTGCTGCCCTTGAATAATTTACATAGCACACTGATTTGGGTTTGCAAAGGTCTCATTTGGCCATGGCTTCCCTTTGCAGCTCTACAGGTTCTGTCCTGACTCAACAACTGGAAGTTTAAACATTAAATGAATACTGTGCCAGATCTTAAATGGCCACAGTTGTAGAGTAATGGCTGTCCCTGTTAGAAGAAAATAGTGGGGTCTGCCTGCAGGTTTTTTTCCCCTTTTTTTTTAATAATCTCTATCTGCTCTGAATGCACCCAGCTTGCTGATTTTCCAAACATTAATAAAAATTTGCAGAAAAAAAGGGATTCTTAAATTTGTTTGGTTTCTGTAATACTTTATCAGCCTGGTTGGCAGTTGCTTCACAATAGAAATGAAATTGTAATTCACCTCTTGGTGATATAGATCTTTTGGCAATGCAACACAAATTCGCTTTTGCCTGTCCACAAAGGAAATGTGCTGCCCACACCCAATGCCTCGGTGTCCTTGATTCATTGCATGTCATGGCGCATTCGCTGCCTGGATGGCCTGGCTGCTTGCTCATTGCTCTGTGGCAAATGTAAGCCTGTGGGAAACTGCCTTAGCTGTTCCAAACTGGAAACTTATTTGTCAGCCAGCACTCCTGTACAGCCTGTTCTCTCTATATATGTCACACACTGGAGTCAAGTACTGAGAGGGATGTGTTTTAGTACAGACAAAAAAGTTGATAGCTGTTAGTGGTGGCATGCAGTGGAATTTGTACTTCAATTTTACGCTGTAAAACACAAGGGGTCTAATTAAAGCATAATCTAGAAGTCAATGAATCTAAATGTAACTATCATAATAAATATTGATAAGGAGCTGGAAAAAATCATAAATCACGCTAATTAAGCACATGGTCCATGGACCATGTAGTGGATGAAAGATTTTGTTATGATGGCTTTGGTTCAGTCTCTAAGAATATCTTGGATCAGAGAGAAAATGTAAGAACCTGTGTATGTAGCTCTATTTTCATACAGAAATCAAAGGAAATATCTCATGGTATTGGACTGCTTCAGCAATAGGACAGTGTCAGAAGGGGAGCAAAGCTTTATGCTGCCAAGGCTGCAGACAAACACATTTAACCTGAGAAGCTGTGGTGTGAAAATGCCAGCTACTTGTTTAATTGCTAGCAATGTCTGCCAAACTCTCTTTCGCGTCCCCAGAAGTCAGAAAATGAATAACAGAGATTAAGCGCTCATCTTAAATGCTCATATCAAATGTCAGACTTCTACTGAAAACTGTAGTATGCTTATTGCCTTGAATATGGCTTCCTGAAGTTTCTACAAGTACTAAACAGACCTGCCATTTCTTATGAATGTGGATGTGAGAAGGCATTGTTTTGCTGTACTGGAAGAGTACATTTGTTTTCAAGTTGACTAAGCAATTAAAAAAACGTTTATTAGTGCTTCTAGCTATAGACATATTACTATTATCTGACATTTAGGGTCTGTACTCTTTGTCTTATAGTAACTAGCACTATATTAAGTAGGTTGTTCTGAAAGTAATGCCTTCTACTTATTTCCATTGAAACTACAACACATACTAAGAACACAGTAACATGGTATGACAGAGCAAATTCTCAGCTACAAAACTATTTTTCAACATAGTCATCACAATTAGCTGACTCATGTGAATGAGCTGATCAAGAATGCTCTTCATTTTGTGGTGCGACAACTATGTATGTCCATCCAGAATGTGGCTTGTCTTTCACACTGCTGTCACCACTGCTGAGACACACTACCCACTGCCTCTCTGTGTTCACATCCTCTGTTTGACCTCCAGAAATCTTCAGCAAGCATCAATGAATGTCAGTGGATGCAATTTTTTTCTGCATGGAGGAATTGTGAGGGTGATGAGACACTGGATCAGGTTGCACAGCGATGTTGTGGATATCCTCTCCCTGGAGGTGTTCAAGGCCAGGCTGGATGGGCCTTGAGCAACCTTGTCTAGTGAGAAGTGTCCCTGCCGGGGGACAATGCAGGAGGATTGGAACTGGATGATCTTAAAGGTGTCTCCCAATCCAAAACATTCTCTGATTCTGTGAGTCTATGGTGATTCTATGAATTCAATTCTACACCTTTGTTCCATCTGCACTTCCATGCCAGATGTCATTTTGTCATACCACCCCTCTGCTGCAGCTGTTGAGCAGCAAGCAAATGTAACAGAATATTGGTGGGAAGGTTCATCCTCTACTGCTGTACCACCAGCGTCTGCCTCTGACAGTGTGGGCCAACATAATAAAATAAGAGCCATTTCTTTCAGATCAGCTCTTATATCTACACATTAAAAACTATCAATTTATGGTCTTCTACAGTAAAATTAAAAATATTTCATATGCAGACAGATTCATATAATAAAACCCTTAGCCCAACAGACCTTATATTCAAACATAGAAAGCTTAAGCATGGTTTTAAAACATGCAAAGTTACTTGATATGGTAAGCTCCAGGAACTGAGTCACGGAAGCCTTGGGTACAGACACTTATAAAGGAGAGAATAGTTTATACTTCTTGCATCTTGGCTTCTGCCATTCAAAACCTTGTTATCTTAGCATATCTGTTTCAACAGACATTACATTTCTTTGCTTGTGAGCTACAGATAGGATATCTCATTTAAAATACAGAAAACTAAATGTTAACAATACACAGTTTCATTAGTTTGACTGGGAAAATGGGGCAAACATATCTATACTGTGACAATCCCATAAGGAAATTTATTTTCCCAGTGGCCTTCTGATTGTTGCAGTAACAGCTGGACAAGGAATAGAATTACACAGGCTGTAAATTAAAGCTTTGAAAGGATATACTACTAAAAAATCATGCAGCTGCATCACTAAATGTCAAAAATATATATTAATATTGCTTACATATACAGGGTAGTATTGACATTCAATTGCTTTTTAAAGCATGAGATAATCTTTAGGGGAATTACTTTAAATGCATTTTAAGAGTCAAAGAAAGAAAAATAATTCTCAAGAGACACAATTACTAATATTACAATCACTGAATTACAAAATACCGTATTTTCTTCTTTCTTATTACCATATTCATAGGATGTACTCTTTATAAATGTAGAGCAGACATCCTGAGTCTGCCTTTGGCTGCTTGCAACCCTGTTTATTCGATCGACTAATTTATGACCTTGTGCGGTTTGGGATAAGTATCTAATAACTTCCAAATGCATCATATATTTTATTGTGCTTTAAGACTTCTTACCTGTTGACAGGTTCTCATCAGGTTAGTATCCCAGTATCCTACAATAATTTGTATGCTTTTTTTTTTTTTTTCTGACAACCTGATAAAAGACACAATCCTGCTAGTAGTTAATGAAAAAGATATCCTTCTTCCAGTTTATGAGATGAAAATTTACAGGTTGAAAGCTTACCTTGAATATTAGAATTTTTGTAATTGTAGTTAAAATCCAGAAGCAGGTACTACTCTTGATTAGAAAATAGGCTTTTCATCTAAAGAAAACTACTGACATATCAAGACATTGGAGAGAAAGTTCCCATCTAAATTAGGAGAAGCTNTGCTTTTTTTTTTTTTTTTGACAACTGCTTTGCATGTAGACCTACATGTTGCACCTAGGCATCTTTCAAAACATGAACAGAAGTGTAATAAATTGTAACAGTGAAATGTGACTCAGATTCTTACTTGTTAGTAAGTTTAAATAAAATTTGGAGATACTTTATATGCTATGACAAGTATGTCTAGGGAGCAAATAGCAAGCAGCGCACTGCAATACAGAGAAGATTAGAAATTCCTAGCTGTGGCCACTTCAACTCCATGTATCATTAAATGCACTATCACCAGACCGCCAAAATTCCAGCCACTGGGAAATTGCTAAAATAATCCAGTTTTGGTAGTATGGAGCTCACACGTGGCTGATTAGAGCCTCCAAACCTAAAGACTGTGGTCAGACATCATCATATTTCTCTTCATATCTGATATTCAGCTAAAAATACTCATTCATTAACTGATAGGCATTTGTTGTCTCAGTCAATTTTGTGCATGATTTGGTCAGAAGAGGGGCTATCATCAGGTGGTTATCACATGCATACAGGTCAGAGGCTGATACAGCTCCTGTGCGTCTCCTACAACCAGAGACTCTCTTCTACTTGGCTCTGTACATTAGGAATTCACCACCAACCATATGTGTTTTACCCACTGCACAATACAAATTGTAAGAATGAAATAAATTCATATCAAGCCTATTTTTCTTTGTTCCCTGTCTAGAATGATGTTCCATAATTTATTCCAGAGATATGAAGTATTGAAAAAATGTTGGCACAAAATATGCCATCATTATTTACACACAAGACACTTAAAGAAAAAAATTAAATGAATTGAAAGATGAAATGGAGGCACTGATTTATGAGTATGTTAATTCACACATTAAACTCATATAACATTAGCACTGATGTGAAACTAAAAGCAAGTAAGCTTTTAAATGCAGTGTAGATAAGCATTAGAGTAAAATTTTTTTCTGTCCATTGTGTATGAGAAGAATAAAAATCAGCAAAAGACTTTTCTGTATCCCTTTTAATGGCATAGCTCCTTAATGAGAAGATATGAAGAAAGAAAGCTGTTCAGAGCAAATTTTTTACCGTCTCCTTTGTAACAGTATATGATACTTATATTACAAATTTCCTATATTACAAGTTATTTTCTTGTGTAAGTAGTGATAGGACTAGAGGGAATGGCCTCAAGTTGCACCAAAGGAGGTTCAGGTTGGATATTTGGAAAAATTTCTTCTCCAAAAGAGTGGTCAGTGCTGAAAAGGGCTGCTTGGGGTTGTGGTTGAGTGACCATCCCTGGAGGTGTTCAAGAAACTTCTAGATGTTGTACTAAAGAACATGGTTTAGTGGGGAAATATTGGTGGTAGGTGGATGGTTGGACTGGATGATCTTGGTGGTCTTTTCCAATGTTGACAATTCCATGATTCTAAATACATAACAACAAAGAGTAAACAGTGAATTTAACTTGAGTCATCCTTCAAGCAGAATGGGGAGACTCATTTGTCAAGTAGCCAGTCAATGGTTGCTGCTTGCTCAGACCTCTTCCTCCCCACCAAGTGCAGAAATGTTAGGCAGCAACTTTCCCACTAAACTGCCTCAAACCATAGTTCTTGCTTTGAGTCCGTCTTGCTCTTAGATCTCAAATCTTACTCTTGATCCTGCCTTTGTCAACACACTCAGCCTTGATCTGCCTGCCTGTTTCTTGCCTCGGATTATGTTTCTTTTGTATAGTTCTTCATTCGGGACTTCAGTCAGACCATGATGATGCTCTTATCTATGTCTTTAGGCTTGGCGTGCATAGGTGGTCTGCTTTTAGATCCTCAACCGAAGCTCCAGTGATATTCTTGCTATTTCCCTTGAATAAAATGTCTGTCACCTTTTCTAGCTCCTAACCTCCTAATCCAGGTGATAATCACTATAGCACCTGGGTTTGGCCTACACATCTGCAGGTGCCAAATAAATTCTATGGCCCTAAATGGCCAAATGAGACATCAAGATTTATTTACTTCATTTACAAAATTAATGTCCTCTTGATTTTTCAATTGTCATTTAATTCCTTTTTATATTAATACATTAGAGACCCTACTTGCATTGTCCCTAGGTGATTTATCTCATATACTTCTTTTACAACTAAAGTATCAGACTGTTTTCCTCAAGAGTCAAGCTTGCAGGTACAACATACGCTCCATCACTTAAACTTGGAGCTCCATTTTTGTGCATCATCACTAGCAGTATAGTAGCTAAACTGCACTGTAATCAAGTGAAGACTGTAGTTTTTGCAGATGCTGATGTCTGGACAATCTTGAGCTAAGCTGAAAAGACTGTTTCCAGAAACACCGAAATGAGTGTAGGATTTTAAAAATGAGCTGTTCTGGACTTCTTCCCTTTTGTGAAGAAGGAAGCAAGAGACTCTGTGATAGACTATTGCAGAATAAGAACCAAAAGTAGTGAAAACAAGTTTTACATTATATGTACCTTGGGAAAGGCAACATTTTAAAAAATAATTTCCTTGTACAGCTTTCTTCAGTAAACATATGTTTAGAAATCCTGTTAGCCACTCCAACCTGAAACAGCAGGCAAAAGACAGAATAACTGTGGAAAGATTTGCCCTTTTGTATAACAGTTCGTCAATTCATTTTGTCTAGTCAGTAGGTGAATAATAAAGGGTAAAGTTCAAAGATTTAAGAGCTTGTTGTGCATTAAATTGGAGATTTCACGTTACTGGAAATGTTGTTGAAGTTGTAGTAAGCAGGCAAACACTGCCAAACATAAGCGTAAATGAATTTGTAGGGGATTAACTGTTTTGAACTGTTTACAGACAAACATGTACATGTATGTATTTATAATCAAACTAGGTTAAATTTAACAAATCATATAACATATTCTTTCTCAATCTCTCTTTCTTACCTCTTTGATAGCAATAAAGAGATGCAAATTCAGTCAAAGCGATATGCAAAAACTATGATGCAATGTAAATTAAAGGTACAAGTTATATTAAAACGAACAGGAGAGATAGTATCTGTGACTAAACTATTTAAGTATAGTCAGTTAAATATTATTTATATTTTAACTTTGAAGCAAAAACCTGATGAAAAGAGAATCTGAGCACAACATAGGTGGTACCTGTAGGCTGAAAAATGTTTCACCATTTTATATGAATTTTCCGTGTCTTGTAACTTTCTGTGACCAGAAAAGCCAATAGCAAGTTACTCATCTGATACGTAACTTGTATTGCTTCATTACCGTATATTATTTAATCAGTCAGTAATTGAATACCCATCTACTACCATTAATACTACAGTGATCAGGGCTCTCAATTAATTCTTGTCCACCAGTAACCATTGCGTATCACAGCTATGACAGAAAGAAAAGAAGAAAAGAAACAGCCCTCGTAATTGAAGAAAAACTTCTATTCAATTTTGAAAAATACATGCTTATCAGTTAATCTCAGGATAATGGATGCCAATCATTTTTGCAACAGGAAGACTGAGATTTTAAACCCGGTGATTGCATACGCTGACTGAAATGCACTGAATACTGTACTTACACAAAATCTGTATTGCATGCTTTATCACACTACTTTGTTCCCAGTCATGCTTTAATACCATTAAAAAAGCAAGAGTAAGAATCATCTTGAACATTGTATGGAGATCTGAGGTGGTTGATATTCAACATAAAATGTTTTCTCCTTTTTTAATTGAAAAGTCAAATCTGAGAAGTATGATTGTAGGAAACATTCATTTTCCCACAGACTTAGAGTACTTGTTTTATTAAGTACACCCCTAATATGTACATGCTTTTAGTACTTTTAATTTTCAAAATTCAGATGACTCATCTCAGGATTAATATTCCCTCTCATCTGAAAATAGTTCATCACTAAGTAAGCATCATATTTTTTCATCTGGAAGACAGTTTTACCAAGGATGAATATATGCTTGTAAATGACAGCAATAAACTGTTCAGACAAAAACAGAAGCAGCATGTCTTAGAATTTCATTTTAAGTAAATAGAATTTACATCCCCTTAGTAAAATGAATGAGCTTTTTGCTTTATTGCCTTTTGAGAAAGCTGTAGATACAAACAGACATTTGCTGAAGCAGCAAAAAAAGTTAAAATTTAGTTCCAACATGAATTATATCGCATTTGGTAAAACACTCAAGATGTAATATTGCTTTCTCATATTAAATACACGCTGTAATTTTAACTAAGATGTTCAAATGAGTCCTATCATACCAGAGCAAACTTTAAAATTCTCAGTGACTTGCTAAATTCATGTTATATTGTCACCTAATTGCACAATGCTTCTCTCACATCAACACTTATTATAATGCCTTGAACTCTAAGCACCCTTCATCCCTTAATTTACTCTCCTCCTCCTGCCAGACCTAATGGTAATATCGATGTCCACTGTTCAAGATCTCACACTTTATCACAACCAGTTGACAAATTATAATCTCACAAGTTCAGTAAGGTATAAATCAGAAAATAAAAGTACGAAACAATATTAAAACAAGTAATTTGCAGACTGGGTGAAAAGGAAAAACAGGAAGTTTAAAATATGTCAGAAGTTACTCCTAAGTGTTCAGAAACTCAAACAAAACAGAAATTATCTAAAAATATACTTTCAACTGATGGTTGTAAACAATTTTCATAATTTATTCATTGTCATGAAATGGCAAGTTTTCATAATGCTGAATCTTATTTACAGTCAACATTTCAAAACTCTTGGACAATAAAAATGGCTGTCAATCAGCTTTTATTTCCTTTCTAGTAAGTTGTATTTCTATTATACAAAGCCTAAGTAAATTGATGCTGTTTTTGAGTGTGCACAATTAAATATATGATATTCTGTCTCTCACACTCCATACATACACATGCACACGCATATATAAGCAGGCACACTCTTTTAACAAGTAGTTATAAATTTATTAATTCAAATTTTATGAATTAGTGTACATTTTACAGCAATTTATTTCTACGCTCAAATGGAATTTGCTTGGTTATATATTTATTGTTGTTTAAACCTCCCAAACATCTTTTTACAAGGCTTTGTTTATTTAGGATTCTTTGAAGTGTTTGTACGCTTTTTCCTTACTACAAAAAAAAAAAAAAAAAAAAAAATCTGGCTTTTTTCATTTCCTTAACAGCCTGAAGGAATAAAGGATTATGTTAGCCAATAAAGAATTATATTGTCAGATACCAGGGAGCAGACAATAGAAAATCATTTGGTGCATCCTGAATCTGGGGCATGTAGTAGAGTTAAGGAGCTTCTCTGTTTCACATAGAATCATAGAAAATCTTGAATTAGAAAGGGCTCACAAGTGGTTGAGTCCAACTCCTAACTGGAATACTTATTCCTGGCAACTGAGTGTTTCAGATAAACATTGAATCTGTGCATGCTGACATGTCAATATGATAAAGAGAATCCAAAAGACTAAAGATATTTGGATTCCGTTGACCTAAAGTGGAATTCAAAAGCTGTGTATCTCAGAGCATGCATCTGCCTGCTTGCTTTTCTTATCCCCAGCCTGAATTTATAAATCATCCACTTGTGGATCCCGTTATAACCATCTCCGGAAGATTTAATTTTCTTGTCTATGAACTGTAAAGGTTTTTAAGGAAATTGTTAGCCTTTTGATGGAACAAAAAATGCATCAAAAAAGCGTTTTCTGGAGAAAAGGTAATTCCAAACTTGCCTACAAAGAGTTTAATTTTCCTTCATTTAGGGATTCTGTAACATCTCTGGTAAATGACACACTTGGATATTGTATTCCGTAATCAGAAAACCAAAACAAGCTTGAAGACGAACCTTTCTGATGACTTATCAGATTCCAAATAATGCAAAATCAAAGCAGCTTGCAGAATTGTAACAGATGTCTTGCTTCCCCGGTAGAAATGTAGGAGTGAGATGAATGGCAAAAATAGTGGACAAATGAATAAAATACTATTTGTGTTGCATTAACAGCCCAAAATATTCCCATAATTTTTCTCCATGTGCAGCTCACCTCAAGTTTGAATTCTGTTTTGTTTATTTTTTCTTTAGACTGATAGTAATAATAATAATAATAATAATAATAATAATAATAATAATAATAATAAAATCTGATTCTAAAGGCTAAGAAGGCTGGGGTTGCTCAGCATTGAAAAGAGAAGGCTCTTGGGAGACCTCACTGAGGCCTTCCAGTAGTTATAGCGGACTTATAAAAAAGATAGAGAATGACATTTTACATGGGGAATTTGTGACATGATGAGAGGGAATGGTTTTAAACTGAAAGAAGGGAGACTTAGATTAGGAAGAAATTCTTTGCTCAGAGGGTGGTGAGGCACTGTAACATGTTGCCCAGAGAAGCTATGGATGTCCCTTCACTGGAGGTGTTCAAAACTGGGATGTGATCTAGTGGAGGGCAACACTGCTCACAACAGGAGGGTAGGAACTAGATGGTCTTCAGGGTCCCTTCCAATGCAAGCCGTTCTATAATGCTAAGAAATGTTCAAATGTTGGGTCCTTAGTTTTGGAAATCTTTTACTAAGCCAGTCTGATTTCACTGCATTTGTATTCTTCCACGATGTCTGATTAAATGAGTGATAAATCAAGCTCATTATTCAGAACTTATTTTCTCCTTATTTCTTCCCTTTTTCCTCTTTGACTCTCTTAGCTATTTCTGCCTCTTCTTTTTCCTACAATTTAGTTAGAGGAGAGATATTACAATAACACACTGAATACAGTGCTCAGCACACTCACTGGAGATTTGCCTAGATATGTCATCCCTTATACCAAGCTATCTGCTGACCAGAAAAAGGCAATCAAAATTAAAGTGTTTTTATTGCTCAAAGTGTCGAAAATATTGCTATATCATCATATTGTCTTACACAACTGACCAATCTGACATGCTATTGTGCAAGATACATTATATTCGGTTCATGTCTTCTTACAGACTTCCTAAATTTTTGAAAATTGCTGATCAACAAAGTGTCCTGAAACCCTGATACCTGGTTGAAGATCTTGTTATTAAAACTAATCTAAACGTATGCTTCAGTGTACCTTTAAAGGAAAAGGAGGTTTTTTTCTAGGAAACCAAGGAGAAATTAAAAATACTGTTTATATATAATAGATATATTCACTGACTTGCATTTCAAATACTTTGCTTATAATACTGTGTTTTGATTAACGTAGATAGAAGGAATTTTCTAATGGAAGTTGTTACCCACCTAAAATATTTCACTGTGCATTGATGTCACTTATGCTATCAGGATCAATAAAACCTCTCTTAATAGAGATGTGAAGTAGTAATAGCAGTCTAATGTTTTTTCTATAGATGATAAATATCTTGCAAACAGGTAGTCTGTTTTTGAGGAGGAAATAAGTAGTTCCAAAAGGAAAGTTACTAGTACAGTAATGAGAAAGGTCAGATTTTCTGGACTTCTTCCTGACTAGCCAAATATGTGCAACTGATGCCAATAAAAAATTTCTACCCTGTGAAAGAAGCTATCTTTAAAGTTTCTTAACTACATGAAATATATATAATGGGTAGAAATTTCTTCAAATTAACCTGAAATAAATTTCCCAATGCAACCCGAGACTATTCAGTAAATTGACTCCTTATTGCTTTCACATCTCTCATTTTCATTATCTGTGCTTTTAGTTATTCTAAAACCCTTCTTAGCAGTCTATTAAAATTTCACTAGTTATGAAAAATAACAAAACCCACCAAAATACAGCTTCCTTTCAAGCTTTCAAATAAAGCTTCTCCATTCTTACTCAACAAATACCATTTCTCCTAGACTCACAGAAGAGTTTAGCTTCATAGAATAACTACAGATTCTGTTTTCCATACTCACTGTGACCTGCTTTTTCTTTAAATGGAATATATATGTTCTTTTAATTTGGAGCATTTTATCTAATGCGGAGCTGAGAAAAAGGCCTGATTTCAAATTATTTCAGAGGTTAGAACAGCTGATCTGAGTGTCTAATCCAGGAGTATGGTGCCGGCAACCAGAGGAAAAAATAAAATCCTGCTGGACAGATTTGCAGGCTGCAGAAAAAAATATATATATATAAATTATCAGTGTTAGAAGTTTTAGTATGACACCTAAATTCAAATAAGGACCCATTTAAGATTAAACATACTTTTGATTCCTAGTAATATCTGTACTCTTTCATCATACAGTACATAGCTATAGTTATACAACTGCTTTTTACAGCACTTTTTCAGACCCCGTAGTGACTTTGTGAATTCAGCAATTAGAAAAATAGTCATCTGACTTGTAAATAGAGTAGCAGTTGATCAAAGGATTGTTGAAGTTAATAGAGTATTCCACAATTTCAGATGGGAAAATACACACCTAATGTTAAATCTGTTTCTTTAAATTCTAGTGATTTACCTGCCATTTAATTCTTAGTTTCTTTGCCAAGATTTGAATGTTTGTGATTCTCTAAAGAATATTTTTTGCAAAACAAATGTTTCCCTAGCTATCACCACAATTTCCTAACTTGTTAAATCTCTTTAGAATGGCCAGATATCACGAGTTAAAAAATATTGGGACACAGTAATTCAGCAGACAGCTTTTATGTGAGGCATACTTAAATTCAGTTTTTAACAGAATAAGTGGAAAATTTCCAGTGATTTTGGATGGTACTATAAAGCCATATGCCATAGTGGTTCCTCTTACCTTTGCGCTAATTTATTTCATACATACATACTCTAGAAGTTGCTCTCCATTTGTGATTCTTTTAGAAATTCAAGAAGTTGTATTGCATAGCTGCTCAGTAACTAAACTATATGGTCTTTGTAATTAAACTGTATTGTCTTTAGAAGAGCAGAAAATTTCTGTTCTCAGTGTGTGTGTAGTTTCAAGATCCACGTTTCACAACTTCCAGTCACTCAGCTTCATAAAGCAATGCCTTGGCCACAGTAATTCAGCACATTTTATTACACACAGCATCTCCAGTGAAGGAGTGCAACGCAATTGTCATTGGTGCTCATGTGAAAAACTGCTTATCAACTTATTACAGCCAAAGACTTATTTTATCTTCTTCCCTGCAACCAATCCCTTTCCAGTGGTGTCATCAACATTCATCGCCCTACCACAGCACATAATTTTCTGAACAAGCTGTAAGGGTCCAGCTGTGAGAGGTATTCTGCTACAGGTAACATATGGCTCTGCAGATTGTCCCACCTGCAGTGGCTTCAGCAACTGCAGGCTGTCACATGAAAGGCTTCCAAGCTCCTCAGCAGCTTTGAGACTACATCCTGCTTTCTTATGTCCCCTCATCCTGATTTCTGGTTTCATGCAGTTTTGATTCAAAGCAATCTGCGTTCTGTCTCACAAGCCATTCAACAACAGTAAAACAGGCACTTAGAAAATGGTACCTGTATTTGCTCTGAATGTAGATTGAAATGCTCAGAACTCAACCTTAACAACTACTCACACTTTCTCCTTCGCTATTATATTTCATGCTTTGTTCTTTTTTAGACAAAAAAAAAACTATTTCAACTGCCTCTTCACAAGGTGTGGTGACCTCTTCACTTTTTAGATAACAATGAGAACAATCTCATGAATGAAAGATTGTTTGCAACTTTCACCTATATTACTGCATGTAAGGACTAGAAGAGGTGTTCAGCTTTCCCTAGACTTACTATTTAATATGAATAATAGACATTTCTAGCCATGTACATGCACTATTCAGTGCAACCAGTTTTCTCCTGCTCAGTTCTTGCTCACACTAAAGCCCATGACACTGGCACATCAGGAGCACTAGTGAGTTACAGCTTGTTCTTCCTTTCTGTCCTGGTTTTATCAGTATTCCATGTCATGGCATCATGCAGCAGTCTGTCTGATGCTTAAGCACAGTACTGGGTGCACTTCCTGTACTTGGACTGACTCTCCTCCTATTTATTTTTGGTTTGTTTGATTTATTATTCTTAATTATTCTGTATTATCTCACATTCCTTTTAATAAATTAGTTTCTCTTATTTCAATTGGATTTCTTCCTCTTCCTTTCTCCTCCTCCTGAGGGGAGGGAGGAGTATCACTTGATTAACTCTTCAAACTGTGGCACTACATTGGCACCCAACATGGGGCAACATCCTTATTGAGTTTAGGAGATTTGCTGATCTGGTTAAAATAACAGATTTGCTGAACTTGCATTAAAACCTCCATTAAAGTTTTTTGGCCCTGTGCCTACTTGTGTTTTTTTCTTAGTAAAAAGACAAAAATGAAACATTTTTCTTTCAAAACAGTTCTTTAAGAGATTATATTCCATCATGTTCCAGATTTTAGTACCTATAGCATAGTGAATCTTTATTAAGTCTGCCACTCTGCTCTTTGGATTTATATGTATACATAAAAAATTAGAAGCACTGGTGGAAACACCTATCTAGTGCCTGCATACTATGTGGTCTTGAACATTGAAAGTTATGCCTCAGAGGGAGTTACTAATTTTACAGAAAAATAAAACAGGCTTCCATTTTCTCCCTTGGATCTCTCATAAGTTTTTTGAATTTTCAGTTGATAATCATGTTGTTAATACAAATACTCAGTATTTGTTTTTAATATATCTGGAGGAAGCCTTCCCCAAAGCTGGAAAATACTGAGTGGCAGGGAGCGTGCAGAGACTTGGGTGGGACCTTAGGGAAATGGGTCCCCCTGGTGTCATGGAATTTCACTCCTGAACATCTGCAGAACCCTGAAAACTTAGGCAAGTATTTAAGGGAGGATGCTTGCAGCCCCAGCAGATCTAAGGAGACAGAAATTATTTTGGGCCTGAGTTGTGCCTACGAAGCTTTATTCAACATTACTATGGAGAAGGAGACAGTCTCCAAAACTGAGCAAG
The DNA here is from genome assembly GCA_016647715.1 of Pavo muticus. Lineage (NCBI taxonomy): Eukaryota > Metazoa > Chordata > Aves > Galliformes > Phasianidae > Pavo > Pavo muticus. The sequence continues at coordinate 75,014 of JACDJE010000592.1, read as the reverse complement.
AGAGTCTCTGAGCCAAAAGTGGGAGTCTCCAGACTGAGGGGGAGAGAGTCCGAACTGAGAAGGAGACTCTTCAAGTCAAGAGATTCTCCTAATCAAGAGAGAGAATCTCCAAACCAAGGGTGAGAGTCTCTGGATTCAGAAAGAAAGTCTCCAAGGCAAAAGGGAAAGTCTCTGAGCCAAGGGATAAAAAGCCCAAACTAAGAAAAAAAGAGAATCTCCAAACTGAGAGAAAGAATCTCTGAACTGAGGGAGAGGATCTCTGAGCCAAGAAAAAAAGCCTCCAAGCCAAAAGGGAGAATCTCCAAGGTGAGGAAGAGAAAGTCCCAACTGAGAGAGAATCTCTGTTTCTCTTCCAAAATATCAGTCATAACTTCTTGCAAGGTAGATTTTCACGCATATTAGATATTTATTCTACTTCCTTTTCAGTAGCAAGTCACATAAATGATACTATAAGTAATTATGAATGGTGACCTTCATCTCTCTTTTAAGTACTGCAGCAGTTTGTTACAGAAGCTAAGAGGCATGGTTTTCTATCTCCTGCTTCTATTATCAAAGACTGCCTGAAACACAAACTGGACAACTTTGAAAACATTATATTCCTTATAATTGCCAGAGATCTGCCAGTCAGATTTCTGGATCTGATAACTGCAAAAAATCCTCAGGGCTCACATTCACCTCTTTCTCAGGAGATTGAACAATTAGTCCACTATAAAATACTTTTATCCTTTTTTATCAGTAATATTTTACTATTCAGAGTTTATAACTTACATCAAGACAGAAAATAGCCTTTTGAGGCCATTCAATGGCTTCCAGGTTACCTAACTAGACATAGTATCTTTTAAAATTCTGTGTATAATTTCAAGATGTCAGAAGTGTGCAACTGAAACAGAATATACTTTGTGAATGCTGGTTTATTTTGAAAATTGAACAATTTAAAAGATTTTATTGAAGAGATCAATAACAGGACACTAAAATTACAGGGCATCATATTATGTAGGTTTTTGGTGATTAAATATCTTATTTATAACCACTGGAGTTTGAATTGTAAACATCCTCAAATTACAGGTATAATAACACAATTTCTTCATCTCCACTGGACAGATATATTTTTTCAAAGTTAAATCTGACATCAGGTCTAGGATGAAAGTTGTCAAGCACTTCAATGTTTGCCATTGTCTCTGGCAATAAAACATGATGCTGCACAATTGTAGATCAAAGTGGGAAGTAAAAACTTGTTTCTCTTAAGTGCAAGCTACTGCACTGAATGTTTTCAATAAACCCAAGTATGGTTTTCTCCTTTAACAGAAATATATGGCTTGATTAAGTGTATAAACTGTGTTGTGGTAGATTAGACTCCATGTCCTTCTGGTACTGCGAACACATCCTGTTTTTTTTTCACCTTTTACTTAAGGATTGACTAATCCTCTTGGAAAGCTTAGACTCCTAGTTTAAAAGGAAGATGTAAAAGGCTTCTGAAACATCCTTCTTTTCTTCTCTCTTTAGATGATGATTCAGGCCAACATAGTACTTCTCCAAATCTATTTTCAGCAAGCATTTCCTCATTTGTAAAAAAAATTAAAACACGCACAATTAGCTTCTACTTCCCTGTGCAAATCTCAGACTAATAGACTGTAGCTGACATCTTTGTTGGAGATCAAGTCTCTCTCTGAGATGAGGACACAATCACAGCTGCAATTGCCATCATTCAGAAGGCAAAATAGAAAGAGAGTGTGCAAGGCAGAACAGGGGCCCTTCACTGGCAGTTCTGTGTACAAAGCAGAGGTGGGGTCAGGCAAGCTTAAAGGTGAGCTCAGAAAGTCTTGGACTCTGTGGATCCAACAGCTTGCAAACATCTTTGTCATTCCTCACTGGGGTAAAGGAGTCAGAAAAATGAACCAGAAACTCCCTAGAAAAGCACTTACCCTGTAACTCTCAGCATTGTGCATGCCAGGGAGAAGTCTGAAATTTTTAGACAAATGTGTTTATTCAGATGGCACAGATGCGGCCACTAAATCTCTTTGTCATACACGTCTCAATAAGGAATTCTGATTTCTTCAGCCCTAGGATATAGGGATATATTTGCAAGTTAAACCATCAATATGCAAGCAGTGCAGCTCTACTCCATAAGCTTTACTATAGCCCATGGCTACACCACCAGCTGCTGCCAAAGTAATCCTTCCTACACAGCTAATTTTCCCCTCAGCTATGGATGTTATTGGACCATTGTTCATATCAGTATCTACTCCAGGCAATTTTTCAGCTCACACTGCCTATGAAAGAAGAGCCCTGCAAATCATAACACATAACACAGTCAGAGAGACTCACACAACCTTTTAGTGCTCATCTATGTGCTATCTCAATTAAGGCGCAAAAAAGTTAAAAGCTCACCTATATGTATAATTGAAACAGATACGAACTGCAAGTTCCCACAGTGCCACAACAAATAGATGTGTAGAATAGAATGGCTTGAGCTGAATCTCTTGTTCCTTTTCCTGCTTAGCTCCTCGAGGTTCACTTGCTATTGCAGAAGCAGGAGTACAGTAGCATTAATTCTTATTCTTGGTTGGCCAGTGACTCACTGTAATGAGTATCCTACCTCTCTCCTTACTGTCACTTTCCACCTGGATTGCTCTTTCCCATTTGCCTTTCAACATCTTTACGTCTTTACCTTTTTCAGCATCAGCCTTTATAGTAGTGTTTCTTCAATACAAAAGGGTTGAATAGCAAATATAAGATCCCAACTCAAGTCACAACACTGTGTATGAAATGAAGCACTATCAAATCATGCACAGCATCAAAATTATGCTTTGTGTGAGATTCATCAAGTTTATCAGAGGGAAAGCCAAGATAGGAAAAAAGGGTGTGAAGAGAGCCAACTAATTAAGCAGGTTTTTTTTCTGGAATGATTGTAGAACAGACTGCCTTCAGGCACTGCAAGTTGAAAATAATTTGTAAAAAGTTCTGATACAACACAGTCTGAAAATCAAGCAAAATGTAGTGGAACTTAGCATGTTAATAAATACAAGTGACATAATAAAACTCTACAAAAAATATGAATGGATTTTAACGAGTGTTCTAGAATAACCAGAAATAAGCCTTTTTGCTTTTAAAATGATAAATATTTGGCAATGGTACAGACTACCGTCTTGCTGTATATGTTTTCTCTTCAGTCCTATCCCCCTACCCCTCTTTCCAGTAACTTTCACATCCATTAATAAATGTTGAAGAAATCTGGTATAGCAGTAGGGTTCTCCAAAGATAAATCAGTCACTTGTGTTTCCTGAAATAGATCTATGGATACAAATTTGATACTTTGATTTCCTCATGTGAATGACTGAAATACAAAAAAATATGTTGTCCTGCAGATTCATGCTGTATTAGGCACTGGGCAGTTCACGGGAAAGAAAGGGAAAGAACTTGTAAATACTCGAACTATGGAAAATGCTTCAGAGGGACCTACAAAGCAACCACAAAACACGTGTGAATGAAATCAGAATTGATTAGAAAATTCCATGTTCAGACAAGGATATCAGAAAGAAGAGGGGGAGACAAAGGGAACTGTAGAGATTGCAACAGTGGAAATAAGAAATCAAGTCTTAACAACCAACTGTGAGAAAGAAGAATTCAGAATGGAAGGCATAAAAATGGAGAAAGTAAAAAATATCTTTTGGGACTGTTATAGTTACAACAGTAGAAAATAATTGTAGTGATTAATAGTGGAGTTCCAGACAGCACAAAACAATAGGGAAACAAGCTTAAAGATCTCAGTTAGGAGATTCATTTTTAAGATGTTATGCAAAAAGAGAAATTTAAGGAGACTAAAAAAGTGCTAAAGGGATGCAGGGAAAAGATTAGGAGAACAGCAACACACAGTGTGATCCTCAATTATGGGCACAGCTGTTAACCCAACTAAACATGGTCTACCTTTTGTGATCTAACTGGTGTCTTTCGTACTGTCTTTATAGAGCTTGGGAATAAAATTTTAAATGACATCAAACCCCAGAAAACTATTAAGGTTCTTACAGTTTTGCCCACTAATAATACAGGAAAATTGAAGGTTTGTAAGTGAGATACCATTCCCTCACTAACTGGCAGGTTTTGGAAACAGATACCTACTATTTAATGAACAAAATGACATGCCCTTCAGTTGGTACAGCTGAAGGGAAACTTCAAATGCATGAGAACAGAGCATAGTCAGCCTAAAATGACACACTGTGAGAGAAAGACAGCAAGGAAACAAGACTGCTCTTTGATTTACAAATGCTTCTCAGCAATGAATTCGTTTCAGGAGCAGAAGGCAATCTCTTCTGGAGAAACAAATAAGCAAAAAGCAAAACAGAATAAAGAGCCAGAATGTAAACTAAACACTTGGCTGGCTCAGAGCCTCCAATTTGATGTCTCAGGTTATAAATAATCGAGGGCACTTGTATTATCCATGTTGTAGAGCACTGGTATTCATGAATACTTAAAAATCCTTTGACAACTGGTAATGTTTCATCAACCAGAAAGTACAAAAGGCAAATTAGTGTTGTTTTTTCATCACTCTTTTTGGGCAGAAAGATCAAAGAGTTTTTCATATTGGCATAGACCTTGTCAGTCATTTTCCCTGCTTATACATAAAGATGTGTTTCTGCAGTATAACAATGAAGGCTGGCAGATGTTAAAAGGAAAGTCACCCCCTACTGAAACTGCAACTTCAGGAAATGAAGTCTCTTAAGAGTATTTTATGAAAAGATTTAGTCTTATTTCATGTTAATTTTATTATTTCATACCGAGAACTGGACGAGTTTTTTTTTTTTTTTTTT
>JACDJE010000592.1:26995-58643 GCA_016647715.1 Pavo muticus | reverse complement strand
TAAAAAAAAAAAAAAAAAAAGAACAAACAAACATACTTTTTGGACTTTTCCTGCTTTCTCTCAAAATGATGACAGTATTTTTTCTGTCTTTCCTTTAACCAACCTGTTTGGTCCATGAAGCTATGAAACTAAGAGGAGGTGCTGTCATTCTGTTTTATGAGAAGCACATTTTAACCATATAGAACTCTTCTACTTGCCTGAAAAGATCACTGAGAGACAGATGGATTTTTTCTGCTTCAGTATAGAATGTTATCAAGCAAGCTATTATGCTCCATTTTATGAAAATAAGTTGTTTTTCTAAGCTTAAAATAAAACTTAGTTGCTTGAAGCTACTCTCTTATTCTTAGGTATAAGATATTATGATACCAAAGCAAAATTATGTTTTCTTTCTCTTGAATGTATCTATCTTGGCTGAAATCAGCATGGAGATTTCCACTGGTTCTCCTCCAGTCACAAGCAACATCAAACAACCAATACCTCTCCTTTTCCTGCTCTTCAAGAAAACTCAGACCTTGCTGAAGTGGAGACATAAATTATATAAACCAGCTTTCTACATCTATGGGTGTAGTTAAGAAACGGAAGCATATTTTACATATGAAATAGGAATCAGACTACTTTTGAAATGTACTTTAACACCCCTAGAAAAACAATTGTGTCTTGACAGCACATTGTATTGCCTAGAGGATATCTGTCTTATATCTAGTTTCAGATTTTGCTAATATGATACTGCACAGTTTGGATTTTTTTTCATTCCTGTGCTTCATTCGCAGTCAGTGTTGCAACGGAGTTCAAGAGCAGTCATTTTTTTAACACTTATTGCCTATTTTTCATATAGGTTTAAAATATGAGCAGTAAAATTTTGCTGCTAACATTAAAGAGAATCGTGATCATAAGACAGAGCTACTTTGAACCAAAATTCTTCTCATCAGCCTTTCAATGCAAAAGTTGCTTGAATAAAAAGTATCTCCAGAAATATGGTGTGAAAGATATATTCCTGTAGCACAAAGAGATTAGAAAAGAGTTTATTAAACTTCATGCTTCTTGGGAGAGAGAATTGAAATGGAATTCATTTTTTTAGATGAGCAATCAGGAAGAAAGGGTTTATAAGGAGAAAACATGCAGCATATCTCCCTGCTGACATATGTGCAAACAAAATCTATTCCTGTGAAAAGACAGTGAAATGCAGATGAAATGTGAGCGGACTTTATGTGAACTGTAAAAAGGCTTGATTCTAGACTCACAACTGTTAATATCATTGAAATCATGGAAAATGAAATGTGTGTGTGTGTGGAGTGGGGGTGTGGAAGTCAACCGTCTATTCCCAGTAATAGTCTAGAATTAGAACTATGAATAGATTTAAAGCTGGGATTTGAAAAGGAAGAAACATGAGTTTCCTTGTTGCATTGCTATTTCTGCAAGAAAAGCATCCACTTAGCAGCAGCAGCACTACAGATCTAAGCACAGCAATAAGCCTTTTAAAGTGTCACTTTTTTCAACACTAATCTAATGATAAGAGAGAGAGACAATTGCAGAATTCATTCTTTATTGTACCACTTAGCTCCCAGAAACTTCATCAAAATCAGGAGGGACCCCTTTTTGCTCTGATTACCTGACCTAGAATCTCTAATCCCCTTTCATTAAAACCATGCCATTTTGTTTCCTCCTGAATTGCCTTCTGCGCTTTTGGAAATCACCAGGCACAGACACAGTGCAGATCTGAAGGCTAGGCCAGAGCTCAGCTCTGGCACCTGAATAGCACCACTCTGCACTGAGGCAGCTGTCGTTCGGGTGTGAGACATAAAACTGACATCCTATTAATGAATGATAGCATAAAAATTTCACCATACTTGATTAAAACATCTGCTTAGACTTCAAATGAGGTATGTGTCTTTCTTCAATATTTCAATAGCCCTTAATAGCATGTCACTGTTATTCAAAACTGATAAGAAAGGTACTTGCATGAATGCATTTGTTTTTATGTTCTGCCTTTCCCTTTAAAGTGTTTCCTGTTGAGCTTTTTTTTTTTTTCCTTTTTCTTTTTTTTTTTTAGCAATACTAATCTTTAATGTTAGTGTTACGGAAATAAGAGTGATAGTAAAGGAATTTTAACATTTTAAACATGTCTTTTATTGCTCTGTCAGGACTCATGCAGCCCTCACAAGCAGTGAGGTAGCAGTCAAGTCAAAAGCACAAGCAGTGCAGACTTGAAAGAGCTCTTCTCCCCTCCCTGATATCAGGTAGGTCAGCTCAAGCACTCTGTCAAAAGGCCAGCTGAATATGTGCATTTCACAAGCACTGCTGGTCTTTGTACTGGTAAACTGTTGGCTAAAACTCATCTGTGTTACAGCTTGACCACTGGATGATAAACTAGATGTACTCTACAGTTTTATAGTCATGCAATCCAGAATTCCCACAACAGTACACTGATCCAGTTTATCTTAGAAATCAGGAGCTTCTGAAGATTTGCCATCTGGAAGTGTCTACTGCACAAAATGTCTGAAGCTCTCTCTGCCCACATGGGAGAGGGCACATTATGTCCATTGCCAGGGGGCTATCAAAATTTGCATTCCGCTTTAGAGCCAGAAGTGCTCAGGGCCATAATATTTCTCTCAGAAGACTGCTGGAAGCTGAGTCACACTGCTGGACTCAGTGGTGAAATGACGGAAAGCAGTGACTGTGCCAGTCTGTTTTGTGTAGAAGATCCAGGACCTTTATGATTTTATCCCAAGCAAAACCTTTTATGATGGGGTTATCTCTGTGAATGTGTTCCATGGGTTTTCAGCATGCCTGTTGTTTCTTCTCACTCCAGTTGCTGCTCAGGATAATTTCAAATGTCTGGAACTGGCAAAAGGCAAAGCTGCTGCCCTAGCACCCAGTTCAGCTTTCCAAACTCCGAAGCTTTTTTGCCTTGCCAGGAAAAAACAAAAGTTGTAGCTGGTTGTGATCACGCTCTGGTTAAAGACGCTGTGAAAGAAAATCCCTGAATTTTCCACTAACACCATATTCAGCAGAGTAAGTGATCTGATTTTTCACCACCCTTTCCCTTATGAGAACTATACATAAAACCAAGAAGAGAAAATATCAGACGGTTTTAGAGTAAGTTTTTGGAAGTGCGCAATCCCATTGGAAGTGTGTGGTCCATCCAGAGCAATATCCTGTTCATAACTAGGGACGCTATTCTTGCTTCTGAGCTAGCTTAAGTTTGTCATGCAAAATACTAACAATCATGATTTCTTACCCTATAAAATTCAGGATCTGTTTTGGTGTGAAGATTTCATTTGTCCAGACTTACTATAAAGCTACATCTGTGTAGAAACATACATAAAACCAGTCTGAACAATTTGATTTTAGCATATCCACATTTCTGCTTGGTTCTTTTCTTTTCCCTTTTTTCCTTTCCCATCCCCTTGGCACAGGTGGATCAATGAATGCTTCAGCAATCTAAATATACCCTAAGCAGAACCTGCAAGGAGGATTGCCTCATATCTCCTACCTGTCATGCAAAATTCAGAATAAGGATATTTGTGCAAGTGTGCAGCTAAACCAGGATTCTTGACTCCAAAGGGTCTAGTCAGAACTCCACAGAATGTGTTATGCACAAAGAATTGGAAATTATCATATAATCATATACTGATAGAATGGTAGGATGGCTTGGGTTGGAAGGGATCTTAAAGCCCTAAAAATTATCTGGTTCCAATCGCTCTCAAGAATTGCTTAGCCTGTCAGTCATCATACTTTGAACCCTTTGAATACTGTTAGTTGTGTTCTTTGAGCAGAGTCAAGCATAAGGTTCCTAGCAAATATGTGTGATTACATGTTTCTCTACAGGAGATAGAGGTTTTTAAAACCAAATTCCAGTACAAAGCTTACTCAAAAAAACTGCAATGTCTTTTCACGATTCAGTATAGTATGTATAAAGTTATTCCGTGAAATGTTATCCTAACAAAAAGCATACTGCTATTCTGATAGATTATGATATATTCTGATGCTAGGGAATGTAATGATGCTATATATGACATTCTTGGCATTTCATGGGTTAGTACTGCAAATCTCTCTGCAAAAACATTACCTGTATGGAATAGCCAGCCATACTGGAATTAAAAAGTTTGAGTAAATTTACCAGGTAGAACCCATGGAGATACATTTCTCTTGCTTTGACCATGCAAATCCAGAAAAGTCACAGCTTTTAGCTTAAATTGAGCACAAAAAACACTTAGGAAAAGATTGTTACTCGTAAAGACTTTAAACAACTCTGTAGCATTACCTACGTTTCTAGACCTGTAATAGAAACTTACACACATTGCATTAAGTCCAAAAGAAGCTGATCTAGAAACACTTTTTTTTTCCCAATTGTTATAATGAATCTTTCCAGATAAAATAAGAAAAATCTAAAAGCTGGTGGGATTTTGTTCATTCATTGAGAGCTAATAAATTTAGGAAGAAACCTGTAAAATACACTATATCTGAGCATTATTATTCTACTCAGAAAAAAACATAGTAACAATCTGCTCAACTTACTATTTTCTATCTACTATTTTATTTGTGATTTTAAGTGCAATAAAAGATTTTTTTGAAGACGAGCATAAAGAAGATACTGTCTCCTTTGATTGAGATGGGAGAAATGAAAACCCTTCCTGAAGTGAAGCTATTAGAGATGGCAAGATATTAGCTGTAATAAAGAAATAAATGGCATACAAAGAATTGATGAAGCTGTAAGAATGAGTATTCTTCTATATGTTATATAAATTAAATAGTTGCTTCAATGTGTGATTACCTTTGTATATGGTTTAAAAGTGCACTGTCAAGCCATGTCCTACTGAACCTTTGAGAAGAAAAACTAATCTTCAGATACAATCTAAATGAAAAATGAAGGATAACTTTCAATACTATCTTCATTCATCTTTGACATTCTCTCACTTCTATATTGCCATTAACCAAATTCAGTCTATAAAAAGTTCTCTACCTGTTACATTTCAGGATCTATGAAATTATTGGCTAGTTCTTCAGGAAAGCACAAACACAATTAGCTTAAGAGCCAGGTCAGCAAGTTCTGCTACTAAAAAGTCTTGGCTTTATCAGCCCTGCTAGTTTATGCTAGCTTTCTTGACAGTATAAAGTTAAAGCTATAAACAGATGGACTTCAAAAAGTTGAAATTACTCTGTGTCCTGTATAGAAGTTATGAATTAATAATTTTTAATTTATCCTCAGGTGAATGTCATGTGCAGCAGAGTTTTAACACAGTTGCTTTTGAAATGATTTGGGATGATTGTCAATAGCATGAATAGTGTATGATGTTTTTGCAGACATCAGTTATGATTCATTATTTTTCTTTACCTTTATATTTTCTGGCATTTTACCTTGGTTTCATGAATATAAGGTAGTTTTTCTCTCTATTTCTTTCCCTGTATCAGTAGTTCACTACTGTTTTCTGTTCAGTTTTGACTGTTCATTTGACAAGCAGAATTTAAAGGCTGTGTGATTTCCACTCTGTCAGAAGACACAATGAGTTAGTTACTGCTGTATTGACACCAGTTAATTTTTATTGTCTATACCATACCTTCTAGAAAGACACCCCAGCCTGTTTTTCAAATTTGATGCAAGGTTCATAAAAACTTTATTTGTTCTTTCTGTCACTAGTGTATACTAGTAGGTAATTCAGAAGCTAATTATTGTGAAACTGAGAAAGTAGGACAGCTCTCAGAAGATTCACTGCAATCAATTAACAGAGGAAATGAAGTCACCAGTGTCTTTTGACACTCATCTACCTCAGTACAGCCATTCTCCTTCCAGAACATGGAGGGCTTATTTTCACAGAAAGAATAGCTGGCTACTGGGCTTTGACCGCCAGCAAGAGAATCAGTTAATTTTGGAAGCCATGAAGGATTTTGTCATTTAAACATCAGTCTCCAAGGGAGTACAGTGAAATAATTGAAGTATTTCATATTTTAAAATGAAAGCATTCTAATATTGATAGGTTCATTGCTTTCAATATTTTTTTTTTTTCACTATAGAACTTGTTTATTCATGATTTTGGGATAGGTTTATAATGAGGTGCATTTGACACAAATATGTTGCTTTCAATGTAATCACAGTGCAATGTAATGATAAAGACAGTATGTTATGTGATGTTCTGCTGAGCTGGTAGCGGTGAAAACGCATATTGTATTTAGTGCTCCCTAGTCAAATAAATGGCTACTTAAGTGTTTATAGGAAATAGGTAAACAAATTCATTTTCATAGGACTTTTGCTTGAGAAGGACCTTCAGCAGTGACTGTTTTTTGCATCCTCTAATCATGCTTTCATTTTCTTCTGCCCCTTTTTCATACACTTTCTCTTAGGTATTATTCTTTAAAAGTAAAGTGAAAATCTACCAAAATATCACCTTACTTTATATATATAATATATCTATATACACATATAGATATAGTTATTTCATAGGTTATTTCATATATACTTTAGTTATTTCATAGGTTCTAATCAGGTTTCACTCTGTTGTTTCCACTGTGGATTTAAGATCACACATAGTTTTTCAGAGCACAGGGAGGACCTAGACATGAGAAGGCCATTTGCCTTATTTTCTGTGTGCCATCAGCCTACACAGTGTATGTGTGCAGCATGTCCATGTGGTAATAGCAGTCCTTGGTCAGATACTATATATGCTTTGATGCAGAGTAATCTGATTTTCACATTTATTTCTACTTCCACATAACTTTCCATGCATTCCTGAGAGAAGAACTTCACCTTTCCACGTCTTGGTTTACATAAGCTGTGACACATAACGTAAGATTTAATCAAAGATTAATCTTAAGATTAAAAAAAAATCTTTTTTTTTGTCAAACATATGTTTCTTTGAGACATAATTTCTGCATTACACTAATTCGGATATAATATGGACATTAAATATTTAAGGATAAATTTTCATTCAACTTTCTTTTACTAAGACAAAACAGAGAAATGTGTAAATATTAGTATAGAAATATTTATCTGAGATTTGACCTCTAGTGACCTACTGCAGCAGAGGTAAAACTACCTGGCAGTTTTTCCCCGCATTTTCTACAACCCTGTATTCTTTTTGTGCATGTTAATTTAGCTACCATGTTGACTTCATAGATATTTGAATGCAGGAGACTTGAACTGCTTCCTAGATTAATTCCAAGAAGAAAAAACAGCAGTGGTCAGCTGAACAGAAAACAGCCATGTTGCTAAGGTTCTGATTTTGTACACTGAATTTCCTAGATATGTCTTCTCTTAATTGCCCTCAAGTTATTTTCAGTGTGTCAGAATGCGCAGGAAGTTCATCTGTACCTAGAAACCTTGGTCAGGCTGTCTGATCACTGCATCTGTCTGGCAGCCCATAAATAAATATAAGCTTCTAATTCCTAGATGAAGAAATATGGGAAAACAAGTTTGGGAGCCTAATTGCAGTTCTCACAATGACTTTAAAAAAAAAAACATAGAAAAATTTTTGACTCACTTTCTCTTGTATAGAATTGATGCACAGCAGTTGTGGTGTGATAATAACTGTAACACTGTCTGTGGTGGCGTTGTTATTAAATCTGTGGGATCAATCTAGCACAGTGGCAGTGTTTACAGTTTAATGGAAACTCCTACTACTCAGTGTTATCATAAATCCTAAGGCTTTGCAGACAGCTGGAAGGGTAGATTTTAAGCTCTTGTAAAATCAACTTGCAGTCTGGTGAACTCAAGAATGAGGATATAGAGATATAATATTAAATACAGTATTATATTCACATATTCTATCTTTTGTCACATAAAAGTTCAACGTACTTTAAGAAAGAGCTCTCTTTTAATTTCTGTGATCTTATTTTCCTGCCCCTAAGACTTGTTTATGTTTCTTCTTGGCTTTATTGTATTCAGATTGAAAAACAACACCAAATTGTGATTATAGCTACTAATTCAACACACACAGCATGAATATTCAGAGTTCTGAATATTATTAAATTGCTGTGATGTTCCAATGTTAGTAACGCAAATTTTAAGAGAGTTAAAATTCACACCGAGGAGGAATTTGTGGAGAAGGCATGTATTTATGAATGCAGTCTTATTTAAACACATTTAGCACAGATTGCTACTTGTAAATAATTACATAGCGTTAATTCCTGTAACTTTCATCTAATCTTCCAGACTAACAGAGGAAAGTAATAATACCACTTACCACTACTTCTGTATAACAAGAAAATGGAAATTTTAGCTTAAACTCAGTAATTAATTTATTGTTATAGAAAAATTAAGAAAAAAATTAAGAATAAATGTCTTTGAGATGACAGTTTGGTTTTCCTTTCTGTCTTCTGCATCTTTTTTCTGATTCTATCCTATCAGGACAATTCCTTTCTCTCTTTCACTCTCTCTCATGCACTAATCCTTTTCTAATTTCAGCTGTTACGGCAAGATGGAAATCAAAGCTGATTACCATGTTTCAAATGCGTAATTAATGCATGTAGGTGAGGAAAAAAGTCTTGAGGATGTCACCATTATGATGTCTAATTTGCTGTCCTGTGTCAAATCAAAAATACCTCAATCATCTTGGGAAGTTTATAATGTCACAACAGGATCCTGTTATCATTTTTGAAACTCTTAGTGTGATGGGACTAGGTGACACAAGAAATTTATTTAAAGAATTCAGAGATGTACACTATAATTCTACACATCCTGGATTTGTGTTTTCAAACCAAAAATATTAAAGATGCTGACATCCATACATCAAGGTCATAGATACGGGGAAGGACACACTCTTAAAATACGATTGAATGAAAATTACCAGGCTCTTCAGTGGTTCTATAAAAAGTAGTATATCCCAGATTCAGTGATAGAACAGAAGTAAAACTGGAATATATTGGAGCAGTCTGGCCTTTGTGTCTGGTTCTCAAAATTAAATGCTGCATTTATCCTTACTTACAAAATCTGATATTGAATTACTGACACAAATGACTCCCTTTCCCTTAGACTCTTCACAAGCATTCAAGCCTTACTGATTTAAACAATAAAAAAACCCAAATGATTGATATTTATTATATAATTGAGCTTTATAATAAAATATAGCTGTCACTAATGGATCCAGGCCAATTTCACAGTTTTAACTTAACCAAAGGCATTGTTCTAACAGAATATGGAGATGTTGCAGTTTAGCCTAGGTGCTTTTACATTTCCTCCAGAGTTATGATCTGACGGTTTAAATCAACTAATATTTTTATGCTTAGTTCCATAATGAGCATTTTTCAGTAGTAAAACAGTCATATTAATTCCTCCTGCTGTTCAGCTACTTTATTTTCATGCAAAAGAGCGGTGAATATAAGCAGAAATAATACAGTGCCTAAAATGCAGGAGCAGGAAATATGAACTTTTCACTTTGCTGTAACATCTCAAACAAACATTGTTCAGCAAGTAGAACAGGGCAAAACACTTTTTGCTATTCTGAAACATAGATATGCATCCACTTACTCTCAGTTATCTTCAGAATGTCTTTGGAGGTAGTCACCTTAGTGGAAAGTTTTGTACAGCAGAAGCACAGTCCCCCCTTACCTCTATCTGTGGTTTCTTTGTTTGAAAGCCATTACCTCCATCGTTCAGGTTGGACCTCCCATGTCTCTCCGTGGGAGCTCTGCCCGCAATATGAGCACAATTCCAGCTTAAACGCAGAACTCAGCATCTCTATAGTCCTCAGCAGTGTAAAATTGAAAAGTGAACACATAAAGGCTTAAATTTATCTGCTGTAAGGATAAATGTATTGTAAGGGTAAAGTCATATTTAGAACCCAGTTTATCATTTTGAGCAGATTGGTTGCTTTCTGACAAAGAGGATCAAGTCTGCAAAGTTAACTTTTTCACCAAATTGTCACCGGCTTGTATCAAAGATTATATTTGCTTCTCTTTGCTGACTATTACTCAAAAGTCCATAAATGAACATATGAGACACAGAACTAAAGTCGTCAATGGTTATTCCCAAATTTTAAAAAAGGGAGAAACCTATAAACTCTGCAAGATATGCCTGTAATTTTCTATGACAAAATCATTTTAACTTTTTCGGATTGTGTGCTGTGCAGAAATATTTTCCTGAGGAACTAAAATTTACCTCTAGTGGAGTGAGTCATTTCTCATTTTCTGATGATCAATTCATGTTCAACTTCTGAGGTTATAAGGGGATAAATTTAAGATGATTTAACTTCTTTTTTTAATAAAGCCTCTTCATACACATATAATTTCTGATCACCGCCCAATGTGCTGAAGACTGGTCAACAGTATGCATGCTCATAAACAGCTTTGTGGAGTTTTTTCTTGTCCTTTTTGACATTCAGTCTGACGAGTATTACTATGGGATAGTAACTCCATCATCACCTGTTTGCAAGGCCAAAATGAAATGACTTTAAATCACCCTTTCCTACATGATGCAGTGGCAAAAGTATTGGATCTTGTAGTTAGTATCAAAGAGGAAGTTAACAAATACTGCCATGGCTCGAGATACAGCATGATGGGGCAGATAGGAATTTCTGAGTTTAACTTTTCGGCCTGCAGTTTGTTGATCAGTATGTGGTGAATCTGCCACAACTTTTCATTCCATGTGGTACAAAGCTGTAAGAAATTGCATGTGAGGGGATTTTATCAACACTTAATAAATATTTAATGGGGTAGGCTCCTTAGGGAAGAGGGCAAACTCTTTTCTGTGGTGCCCCATGACAGGCCGAAGGACAACAGGCACAACCTGGAACACAGGAAGTTCCAGCTGAACTTGAGGAAAAAATTATTTACTTTGAGGGTGATAGAGCGTTGGAACAGCCTGCTTGGAAAGGCTGTGGAATCTCCTTCTCTGGAGATATTCAAAACTGGCCTGGACACTTTCCCATGTAACCTGCTGTAGGGAACCTGCTTTAGCAGAAGGTTGGACTCGGTGATCTCTGGAGGTCCCTTCCAACCCCTACAACTCTGATTCTGTGTGACTCTGCTCGCATATTTTTCTGGTCTGCTTCTTTTTGATTTTATAGATCTGTGAAGTAGTTAAGAAAAATAATTAAAATAAAAGTCATTAGATTTCTGAAGGGAGAAGGAAAATTATTCATACTTATGTCTACTATTCAAAGTTCAAAATAGTCTGATTAAACACATTCAGTTAATACTTTTTTTACTCTTTAGCATGAATGTTTCTGTTTCTTTGAGTCCTATGCCGGTGCACAAATTTTAGCTTTCAAGTTTGACTGTTCTAAGGTAATGAAATGAATTCGTGGAGGATAAATCCAGCTGTGTGTTGTTAAACACAATTACCCATGTACGCTATTAGGCTCAGGGAGTCCAACTAGAAACAGATATGATAACTACTAGCTGGGGGCTAAGTATACAGATTTCTCTGCATATATCCTGTTCATTTTTCCTACACTTCTCCTAAGCATCCATTGCCAGACTCAAAATATTTATCTAAATTAATCTTTGGTCTGAGCCAAGCAGCCTGTGCTTCAAATCAGATAAAAGAATACCACAGTCTCCTCTTATTCCAGACTTGAAATGTACCCAAATGCGCTGTCAGGCATCTCAGAATATTAGAAAAAAGCAGGAGAGAAACAACACTAGGTTGGTCCTTTCCTCAAAACAACTTCATACACATCTGGGTCGTTCCTGAAAAATATTCATTTATTCTGCTCCCTACAGATTATCACTGGTTAAAGCTTCTTAGTCATAGTAAATTTCAATATTTTACTTCTGTGTGCTTTAGATTCATCTTTACTCCACAAGTTTTTAAGTGGAATCTTCCTTTCTGCAATTTAAAGCTATTGTTTCCTGTCCTATTCACCAGGGACAGGAGAGTAACTTATTCATCTTTGACAGAAGGCAGTACATATTTGAAAACTGTTACTGTGTCTCCCTTAAATTTTCCTTTTTGTAGACTTAATAACTCTGGTGTGTTCTTTCTTCCTCCAAAAGTCATAACTTTTAGACGGTTGATCAAACTTTTTGCTGTCCAAATGGTCCACTTCATTTTTGAATTGTGGTGCCCAAAATGAATGCAGTACATCACCTAAGGCATCACCCATGCTGAAAGCAGTAATTACTGTATGTCTTGCAGTCTGTATGCCTGTTTATACTTCCCAGTGTGATGCTTTTTCACAACAGCATGACTTTGTTGACTGTAATGTGTTTGTCCTCTGCAGAGATTTATTATTTGATAAATTACATGGTACCATGCATAGTCAAATACACACTCATATTTGGGAGAGGAATTTCCAGAGAGTCTTTTAATTTTTCAGGAGAAAACATGCACTATAGATTTTATTGACTTTGGTAACAAATTAAAATTTCATCGACTCCTCCATGGGGACATTTCTATTCTAACTGTTCAGGAGATTTGGTCTTTGAATGTTGTGTATTTTCCTCTAATTAATTACGCACATTTTATTTTATAAACATGTTTTGAAACTTCGCATAAGAATAGAACTACCTAGGCAACCTCATCATGGTATGTATTTACATACATCATAGAAAACAAAATTAAGGTCTTATCTAAATTCAAGTCACTTCTCACAGAAGTATAATCTTCCTCTCCTTTTATGGCTTTTCCAAATATGAGCTTCCTCCCTTCCAGTTCATCCAGAATGGAAAAGCATCCTAACGGCTTTCTTCCTGGCTCCTTTCCAGGAGGTAAATGAAATAAAACATGCTTTCAGGATCCTGTTAAAGATGTAGCCTCCAGCTGAGTCTTCACTCTTGCATCTCTGTATATACTTCTCTGTAGCAGAGTTAAGTGAGAAGCTCCTTTCCTCATTAACATGAACTAAAGGTTTCACAGTAGGACTGCTGAAACCTGTTTCCTCAAGTAGCGAGTGACAAGTGAAGCATTCACCTTCATCTCTCACCAAGATTGCTAAGGTTCAGTCCACTGTTTCTCTGATGCAGCAGACTGTCCTAGTCAGTAACTGTTTCCTAAGTGTTTAAGAATATACTTGTTCTTTCAGACAAAAAGTGAAGAATTGCTAGAAATCATCTGAGTCTCTTCAGCAAACATATTACTTCTCTTTCAAACTATGCAGATAACCAGCTTGAAATAAAGTATGATTTCACTGATAACCTTTGTTTTTGTCAAGGATGGACAACATTTCATTGGGCTGTAAGTTTTTAAGAATGATGCCTAGGATCAAACTATGGAGAAAAATCATCATTTATATTATATCTTATCTCTTCCACCCTTTTTCACACTTAGTTTGGTCTCCCTACCTAGAAGCAGAGAACAAGTTGGTTCTTCATTAAAACACTCCTACTAATCTACAACTTTCTTTAGACCCTACATCTATTAATCCATCTAAGTATTAGGTCCAACACTGTCCCAGCTGAAAAGGTACCTCTGCAGCTGTGTATCTGATCATATAGAGCAAGGAAATGGTGGTAGATTCTACTTTTCTGAAAAGAAAAGCTCTGGTCTACAGAAGTCACTGAAGAGATATGATGCCTCAGCCCTGACTGCTAATGGTTGAAGAATGTGGTTCAATCACTTGCTTGTTTTCTTCTGCTCACACTGTATGTTTTGCCAAAATAGGTATGTGTAGGTGCTGGGCAATTACATAGTGTTTCACTGTCATTCAGGGAAAAATGAAATGCCTGAACGTATTTCATAAGAATGCAATTATTAAACAAAAACTTGTGTTTTCTAGTTTCATTAACCATGGGTTGGTCACACATGTATATGCACATAGTACCGCTCACACATGTTCTTAATTAACCAGTTACTGTTACCTGGCCAGGTCTGCTCCTGTCTTCCATTCAGCCATTTGTATACTTCTGAGTAAAGATATAGCTAGATATAAAGTTAGCATAATATTTTGAAACTTTATTTTAAAATTTGTTCAATGTTAAATTACTACAGGATTGTCATGGCTCACACCTGAGATTTTGGAGGTGAAAATGAGTTCCTAGCTCACTTTGGAACAGGTCAGGCAGTCTCACTTGAAAGGGAGTTAGAGGACTGCAGTGCTCGATGAAAGACAGTTCCATCTGGGAGGATAGCACAAAGCCTTATTTCAAGGGCTGTCTGGAGGAGTGACTCAGTGATGCCGGTCTTTATATCAGTCATACCTCCCATTTATTTTTATTGATTCTGATGTGGTACTTAGCAGGATGTATCAAGAGCTCTAATCTATATTCAGTGCTGCACAATTGCTAGCTCCAAGATGTGATCTATTTCTCATTTTTTGTTTGCCTCTCTTTCATTCTAACAGTCAAGGTTTAGAATAATGGAAGAGGTTAAGCAGATGTTCAAATAACTCTGAAACATTTGTTTGGTGACTGATACAAGCTCATGGTGCAGTATAAATAACAAATAATGTTGCCAAGAATCACAACAGCATGTCCCCAGGGAACAAATAATGATTTTAAACCATATTTCAGCAAAATACTTGAAAACACATGTACTTTCTAGAATTCATGTCTAATGTACTAAATCAAGATAGCTAGGGCAACAGAAGCAGGGACTTGCCATGTGCAGAGAGCTCAGAAAGAGGGGAAGTAGAGATATTTTATGAAACCATGGATAAATCTGGCATGTGCAAGGAGATCTGTGGGGACTCCACAGAAGGAGCCCCAGGATGAGCTGAGAGGAAGATGAAGGTGTGGATGCACTGAGGAGCATGCAAGCAAGCATAATCCTCCCGTTTCCACTGTGCTCCGTCGAGACTGTGGGAAGAGAAGGGAGGAGAAAGAGACACCCTGCTGCCCTCCTGCTGGTGCAATGGCACGAGAACCAGTTACAATGTCAGCAGTAACATCAGTATATTTTTTCTTTAGGCAATTAATGTGCCTACAAAATCGATTTTACTAAAATTATTAAGTAAGTAATTTTCTGTGAGCCTCTGGACACTGAGCTTATTCTTGTTAGCATAAATAAAAATTAATAAGCCAAGAAAGCATACTTTCAAATCTTACGGCCTGTAAACGCAATAAATTTTTAGTGTGAAGATGAAGGAACAGTACAAAGTGCTGAAAATTCACTATCTGGACTTTCTTTATTCCCTGCTTTAATAATGATCTAAACCTTACTTTAAATCTGTGCGTGGAAGTATAGGCAGCTGATGTTTTTTGAGACCTTTATTACTCTCTTTCTGTTAGGACAGCAGACTTTTCCACCTGGAGTTTGGCTGAAAGTTATTAATTTAGTTACTCCTCAGAACATACAACTAGCATAGTGATCTGCTTGATTCTTCATTGAAAACCAATTTACCAATTTCTGCTCTACAGAGCTATCCTATTTTCTTAATACTGATTGGTAAATTAAATGATAAATTCTTCATTTCGTAACACAGTATGGAAGATGCTAATAAGGATGATAATACAACATTTTATCATTCTCAGTTATTTACTTTAGTATCTTCTGTAATTTCAACTTTGCATGGTGATTTGCCATCATATTCTTGTCTTCTTGTAAGATTTCAAGAATGATCTGTAAATTGGAGTAATAAACCCAGACTCCAGTGAGGTGAATATTCTCTCTGATGGTAAACAGCTCTGGATACCCTTTAAAATCTAGTTGGAAAATATAGTCTTTATTGGTCTGATTAATGTTCTTTCTCTACAGATTGGTGAGATGTAGATGATTAATACTGTGTTAATGATAGAAGAAAATTTGTCTTCTGCATCTACAATATTCAGCCAACTCTAATATGAAATCTCTCCTCAAAACTCAGAAAATTCCAAATCAGGATTTTGAATGCCATCTTTTTTTTCCAAGTAGAGACATATTCTATGTTATTCTTATGCGGAGTGATATCAGATGCTTTTTGTGTATTTTTTTTGTTTGTTTCTTTGTTTGGTTTATGTAGGTACATTTTATTCATTTAAAGTAAAACAGGTGCTTGAAAGTTTTTTTTTACTTATTAATATGTCTAAATGCTTACTGTTTTTGTTTATTGTTTTTTTTTTTTTAGCAAGAAGTAAAGAGAAACGTGTCACTCACAATGACATGGGACAATCATTGCTCACAATTACAGGGTGCAATCTTTGCAATAGATTTTATTTAACTGGTGGATAGTTCCTCACTGTGAGACTTAATGTTGTTAGCATTCATTGAGGAACTGCAGGTATCATTTGCCTTTTCCAGTTTCAGCTGTGTAAACCCAGTATATGATTTAGATGTCTCATAAGTTTTATTCTTACTTAACAGACAAAGACAGATATTGATAAATAGATATTTCCTTTTTAAGAATTTGTCTAAAGTGAACCGAGTAAGGCCTATGGAGGAACCTCTTTCCATTGATTAAGCATAGCTGAAAATAGATTAGATGAATCCTACTTTGTGTGTTTTTCATCCCATAAGGTCCATTGTACAAGATGTGGCATTAAACAATTTTCAGTTATTCCCTTCAACACCAGTAACAGTATGGTAATTAGAAAAATTTTTAAAAAACAAGACAACATGCTCATAATGAACAGATCCAGGCCGTGAAAGCATAGCCTCCTTAAACTTAGTGCAAGACTGTGAAATCATAGAGGCAATGTCTGAGACATTACTAATAAAAATACTTTATATGAAATATGGAATAGGATAGAAAGGGTCAGCTGTAATGAAATTTATCCTGCAATATCTGGATTAATTAAAAATGATTTGAGATTATGTAAGATAGATGGACTTGGCTAATAATAGCAGTGGTGGTAACTCTGGATCTGAGTGTTTGCTACATAAGAACTGATGTTTTTAAATATTTAATTCTATTCCTAAAAATTGGGTTGGAAATGATTTATATTACAACGTTAGATTTAGAGTTACTGAAAACCTGAAGTGGTATAACTTGTTTTTCAGAATTTCTTTCCCCAGATAGGGATAACTGGTCTTATGAAATGTTCATTTGAAGAATGTAAGTGACAAATGTTTGAAGGTAATTGCTAAATTGTTTAATTTCATCTTGGAATAAACGTTGGATATCAGCCTTTTGGAGAAATACAAAAGAATACAGATCTACTGCTAGTCCTTTGGTTCTTCCCACATTTTTTATCTGGCATGCAAACTATTCTAGCTAGACAAAGTTATCTTAGAAATACACTGAATGCTTGTGTCTTGATCTTGAATTATCTGCAATTACTTTGATTTCCATAAACGAACACCTCAGATAGAATGAAAACTTTATGAAAGCTCAAGCCTATAGCCTTTTAAATGCTACTTGGGTCTTACAGGGCTTGTGGGCAACTTAGGGTATCTTTTGGTCCCTTAATTCTGTGATTTTATTTTTGATAATTTATTTTTCTTCTTTACTGGAGACAAATCACTTACTTCTATTTTTGTGTCTTGTCTAAAGGATTGAGAGTACATAAATTGGTGAAAGATAGCCAAGAAGAATTCATAGGTCTATATAAAATTCTGGCAAAATATTTCCAAAGTAAGTGTTCACAAGGGTCTTGTTTTGTCTTAAAAAAAAAATAGCATTTCAGGACAATAAAAGTATTTTTGTTTCATGGCTGTTCTGTTGCCAGTGTGATGTGAATGGATTGTACCAGCTTATTTTCCAGGAGAAAGTCATGTTTCATCGTAAAATGCACCAGCAGCACAGTCTCTTTGATGTCTCCATGGTCTGTCTTCAGAATATACTGTCATGGGCAGCATATAATACCACCAAAACTGATCTCAACTTTGATCATAAATCATTCTATCCAAAAGATAGCAGAATAGACAGAAGGAACTTAAAATACCACTATCTATATTGTATTGAAATTAAGGAAATAGAGAAACCTTGTTTTTCCCTTTCTATTATTTTGATATTTTTCAATATTAATAGATTCTCTAGAATAAACTTAATTTCTCATTAACAATTTAAAGAGCTAAGCAAACTAAATGCAAACTCATGCTGCAGGCTTCCTAACCCTTTAGTGTGAATAGATTGAAAAGTAAGTCTTAACCCTTCTTGTTTTAACATGAGCTAACCAAACAGTTGGTATATATGAGACTGAAAAAAATATATTCACAGCTGAAAGTTATGCTGAGTATATGAGAGAAAAATCACTCTTACACTGAAAGCTGTGAACAGCCGGAATAAAGAAAATGAGTTTGTTATAGTCCGACATTGTCACTTCCGTTTATCAGTAGGCACTGTGTTTGTAGCTACAAGGGAGAATTATCAATACCAGATGAATGCACACTGTTTGGGTATGGCCTGCCAAACATCCTCTGCAATATAAAAAGAAGGAAATGGTTCAGTGGCTTTTGCCCAAAGACAGTGAAATACATTACCCAAATATTGTCTATCAGCTCTCATCCAAAACCAAGTCTGAAAATCCATCCCTGGTTGCAACAGATTTTTATGTGTGACCCTCCATGAATGTTACCTCGCAGAGTTACCATTTAGAACAACCAGCATGTTTGCTGTTCCTCATTCTACCAAGGTTTCTGAAAGATTAGCTACCTTGCATGCTGTTTCTTGTGTCACAGAGTTTGGATTTCCTACTTCCTACTGTAATACTGTTTCTGCATTATTCTGATTTTCTTTATAACATACTAAACATGGTGATAGATATTTGGCAAGAAGATGGGGTGGAGGTGGAGGGAGTAGCACAACTTCCCTTTTCTCAGTTATTATTTGTGCTTCATCCAGAACACTTTTAATGAGGCTTCAGATGAAATATGTGAGTCTCATCCCCTTAAGCAATATTTTCAAGTACAGAAATATAAAAGACGAGATTACACAGTACTGGTTGTTAAAGCATGTATAATTGCTTGTGGTTTTTAAAAAACAAATAGAAGTAAGAATAAATTATGTTTCTTAAAATATAATATTCTGATCGTTCAGGCATGACAAGAGAAACTATTCATGCACGCATTATTACAATGCGGAGAAACAATTGGTATGCATCTGCTGTATTTACAGTACTATCTTTTCCAAAGATAAATTGCATGTATTACTGCTCATAGAAGAAGTATGTACTGTAATATATTTTTTAATGTTATATTTTAAGGAAAATCAGAGGTCAGAATGCAAATTGGTGATTTTACAGCACCTTTAAATAAGAATTGTTGGAGTATGGCTAGATTTAAAGCTTGAGTGGGACACTACCACAAGTCATTTTTTATAGTTTCCCACTATTTCCAGGCTTTGCAAAGTCATCAGCTATGCACAAGGTTACCTTCTGCCTTTGCAAATATTTTATTGGGTTTTAATGAAATGGGGTTTTAATGAAACATCCCAAGTATGAGGAGTAGAATTTGTAGCCCTGCCCGCAGTGGGATACTCTAGCAAGATGTCAGGAAGCAAGGATGTGATCCTAAGAGGTTCAGAGCACCTTTAACTCGTATTACAGCTTGTCCTAAGATTTGAGTGATGAGTGGCGTTCCTCAGGGATCAGCGCTGGGACTGGTGTTACTTAACATCTTTATAGGCAACATGGACAGTGGGATTGAGTGCATCCTCATCAAGTTTGCAGACGATACTAAGATGAGTGGTGCTGTTGATGCACTAGAGGGAAGGGATGCTATCCATAGGGTCCTGAACAGGCTTGAAAGGTGGGCCCATGCCAGACTCATGAAGTTCAGCAAGGCCGAGTGCAAGGTTCTGCACCTGGGTCAGGGCAATCCCAAGCCAATCCCAAGTTCAGTGGAGAATTGCTTCAGAGCAGCCCTAAGGAGAAGGATTTGGGAGTGCCGGTTGATGAAAGAGTCAATATGAGCTGGCAATGTGTGCTTGCAGCCCAGAAGGCCAATGGTATCCTGGGTTGCATCAAGAGAAGTGTGACGAGCAGGTCAAAGGAGGTCATTCTGCCCTTCTACTCTGCTCTCATGAGATCCCACCTGGAGTACTGCATCCAGGTCTGGGGTCCCCAACACAAAAAGGACATGGAGTTGTTGGAGTGGGTCCAGAGGAGGGCCATGAAGATGATCAGAGGGCTGGAGCACCTCTCCAACAAGGACAGGCTGAGAGAGCTGGGGCTCTTCAGAGACCTTATAGCAGCCTTCCAGTACCTGAAAGGGGCCTACAGAAAAGCCAGGGAGAGACTTTTTAGAAGGTCAGGTAGCAACAGCACGAGGGGAAATGGCTTTAAACTGGAAGAGGGTAGATTTAGTCTAGATATTAGGAAGAAATTCTTTACTGTAACAGTGGTGAGACTCTGCAACAGGTTGCCCAGCGAGATTGTGAATACTCCCTCCCTGGAAGCATTCAAGGACAGGCTGGACGGGGCTTTGAGCAGCATGGTCTAGAGAGAGGTGTCCCTGCCTATAGCAGGGGGGTTGGAACTAGATGATCTTAAAGGTCTCTTCCAAACCAAACCATTCTGTGATTCTATGATTTTATGATTCTATGATTCCAGTCCTATTGCTCACCATACTGAGCTCCCTGGCTAATGCGTTTTCAGAAAGGGAGGTGCTGATCAAGGGAGAGCAGTCTCTGCTTGTCCAGTCGTGCTGGGAATTCATCGCTGCAGGCTCCCCACAGAGAGATCTGAATTCACTTTGCTCCTTACCAAGAGGTCTGTCAGTCTGTGGGATAATTTCCCCCTGGGTCCTCCTGTCCGTGGACGCTTGTAAAACCTGTCTGTACAAAAACATGAAAAAAAAATTCACAGAAACTATGCTGGAAAGATAGAAATGGTGAGCTAAGCTGGCTTTGCTCTCTGTGAACCTCCAAAAATACTTGTAGATTCAATAGTCTGCATATTTTCAGAAAGGAAAGAGACATCTTAAACCTTAACCCTAAAGGCTTAAATCATTGTGACTGCGTGTCTTGCTTGTTGACAGAATCTTCCCACTTAAGAGTTTTTCTTAGAGTCAAGGGAAAACAAACAACAAAAAAAAATTGAACAAGTTTAGGACAATCATGCTATTTATTATGAAAGTTTTCTCTAGGAGGCTTTGGCCAGTAGGCTATTTCTTAAAACCTTAGCTTTTCAAAGACTACAGCTTTAGTCTTAATGTGGCCAAAAATTCTATAGAGAATAATAGACTCTTGTGTATTAGGCAAAAGATCACAACTTATTGATAATGTAAATTACAAGTATTTAACATTTATAATGAAAGAGTTCAGGATGAATGGCATATGCATTGAAGCAACAACACTAATTCTGCTCTTCATTTTCTGAAAGATTGATCTGAATACACAAGGTAACAGCTGCCTGGTCAAATACCTTCAAAAATTCACCCTAGTACTATTAATAAGAGCTCTCAGTGAAGCGCATCATAACACCATGAAGATGTTACCACACCTCAGCAAGTAACACTGAGCACTGTTCAACATGTCTTGCATCAGTGGAATTCTTCAGTTTTCCAGAGAAAAGAAAATGAAACCTATGTGTAATGTGAAACAGCTGGCAGCTCTTTAAATTAGATAGGCATGAGCTACTGATAAGATTGGACGCTCCTCCAGATGCTGCCACAATTAAAAAGAAAATAGTTTTCCTTATAATGAGACACCCACATAATTTCTAGCTGTCAAGAGACTGGCATATTTTGACAATTTAACTAAAATAGATGCTTTTAGGGAAAAAATATAAAAGCTGTATCTTTTCTTGCCAAGGAGCTTGGTTTCTCCCCTAAACAGTGCTGCTCANTATAAGAACTAGCAAACACGACTGTAACAGAATTTGAGACAGCAATAAAAGACCAAACCCTATGATGCAAGTAGAAGACAGAAAGACAAAAAACAAACAAACAAACAAACAAAAAACCTGAAGGTAATTAAAATAAATAAATAAATACTTCATTCTTTCATGAATGACAATCCTGGAGACAGTACACTTCAAAAACATAGAGGAGGTCCTTGGGCTGTTTTTAAGATTTAGAATAAATTTTTTAGTAATTATTTCACCTTGCTTTAGAGATGAAGTCCTATAAGTGTGGGTAAACAACTATAATTATGCAAATATAGTAGGATTCAAATTTCAGAAAAACAATGGAACTAATTTTCAATGTGTTTTTTTAATGTATAATAGACCTTTATAGACTGTAAAAATCAGCAGCCATTTAGATATGGGTTTTGCGCAATGAAGTCAAAAGAATGGATTAATGTGTGACATGACAGAATCATGCTTAGAACATTATTTCATAATCCGCATAGCTATTTTTTAGAGCACTTAGGTGGATTTAATAACTCAAGTAACACTTAAAATCTTCACAGGATGTGATGCATGTTCCATCAGAGTTGAAGCCTTATAGTCCTGCCATCACAGTGTCCCTTCTCCTCAAATCATAGCAGAATTTGATCAAAGCACTTTATACATACACGTGCTTTCTTGGGTGCTAGCAGACTATTTTGCAGCCATTTCATGGTCTGTGCTGTAACAGAAGACCATCTGATGAATTAAGCTCCCCTTATAAGCAGGAAAATAAGCGCTAGCTCTATTGTCTTCTTGTAACTTTTCTAGTTTTATTGTACTTCCTCTTGCAAGCATCTGCATCATAAGCCACTCTAAAGAAACTGAGCAAAACATGATATATTACTCAGATAGATAAAAGAAGCCTCTAGCCCAGAGACATTTCTCTTTGGTCTTTGCAATCCTTGGCAAGAGCAAAATTGGATGCAGCAGATGAGTTAACAAGATGGAAGTAACACTGTTAATGACCACAAATGAATGAAATGAGACACTGATTGTGATTACATGTTCCTGCAGCTGCTGTATAAGTTAGGTTGTGCTACTTTTTCTTCTTAGTGGGAGGAAAAGCAGTGTTTTGTTGACAGCTGCTCCTTCAGTGAGTACGCCAGAAATTTTATATATAATGTTTCTGCAGACTGCTTGCTTTACAGATGTTCCTGACACCATTTTAAAACTTACTTCTGTTTCTACTGTTACCTTGTCTGTGCTGTCTCTTGGTAATTACTTTTTTCCTCTCTGTAACTGAAGTACTTCATTATCTATAGCTGTAGCGTTTACTGTCTCTAGATCATTTGCCTTGGTGTTTGTAATATTTCTCTGTTCTTCGCTGCTTCTAGTGTTTCCGTCAAGCTATGATTTCGATAGACTTCACTTCTTCTTCCTCTCTTGAACAGAAAGGGATTACAAATCTTGGGAAGTGAGAGTGTTTTCTGCATATACTTAGGAAAGGAATATAAGCTTTCTTATGGCTTTTGTTTTCCCAAGGTGTCTATAAAAGTCTCTGGCAAAGGGTAGGTGAATCTGCCAGCTGATACCTATAAGTTTACCGTTACTTTCACTTCTACTTCTCTTAGATACTTGTCAGAACTATGTGTTAAATCTTGGTTTGATACCAAGAGCTTGTACACTTTATATTTACTAAACTTGTCCTAATTCCTTATAATGTTGATCATGGCCCTGTGCCATAAGTGTTGATTTCTTTTCACCGTATATTCACTGTTGAAGTTTCATAAAAACTGCCCTCTTGACAGAAGCCACTTTGGAACACATTAAATGCATATCTGTAAAAAGCCTAAGAAAGGAGCAGGAAAGTATCCTTTTTGATGGTAGTCCCCGAAGAGTAAGATGAAGAGGGTTACATGTTGGACATACAACTTTTTTCACCATGCTGATGTGTGGGATCTATGAAACACGTGGGATTTCATACAATTCCTCTATTTGTAAATTTTCTCTCCATATGATTCAATAATTCTGTTTTCCCTTACCAGAACCTAACTGGCTTTGTAGGCTGTAGGGGATTTTGTCCTCTGATCTGATCCTGTCTGGTAGGCTTCCCATCATTAGAACTATTGAAGATCTGTCTTATGGGATTTGATGTACGTATCCCAAGGTGTTTTAGATAAAACTGATTTCAGGCCCTGATGAATGAGTATATTCACAGAAATGATGGGTGCTATGACTGGTGTTAATTTGCTCCAGACTGATACTAGTCATCATTATAAATTTGTCTGATGTTTTAAAGTGACCAATACGCACTTGTTATATTAATCTTAGCTTCAAAAGAGAATGAATTTTGAACACTGTGAAGATCTTGTGTGTTGGCAATGGGCAAATGTATTGTTTATAACTAGTCATCTGAAAAAAATCTTAGCTGCTTTCAGTTATTGTTTGCTATTTGATAAAATAGCTACTCAACAGTTGAGGTTCTTAAAGTTTAATTACCTCCATGAAGCTATGTTATCAAATCTACATCTTTTATGCAGGATTGTAAGTATTCATCCTCTTCACCAGAGGCAAGTAATCTCTGTTACTCAGTTCAGTCCTTTTTCTATCAAAGATTCAAGCTATTCCAGAAGTTTACATGTGACTGCTTGGAAGCCAAATAAAACTCTGAGTAAAATGGAAACCATATATACTATCTGATCTATGCTTTAGCTACTAGTTCCTTTAACTCACCTTCCTACAGTTTCTTCTTCCATTGTATTTTAGGGGTAGTGGAAAAGAAAATATCCTTAAGTGCTGCATTTTTCTCTTTTTCCTGACTCTTTCTGCTAATGCAGTTAACAACTGCAGGAGTTTTTACTGTTTAAAAGTAAAGAGGTGTATTTCTATGTTCACCAGCAGAAGTTAGTGAGACTCATTAGTTAATTCCTTTTGGCAGTTATGATTGTGAATGCCAATTAACTTCTTGATCTGCAATAACTTTATAGTATTATGGAAGTTTAGAACTGGTTTCTGAAGCTGTAGATATCTTAAACACAAACATAGAAATAATTTACGAATTGTAGGAGATATTGACCTGTTGATTTTTCTTCTTCGTAAAGCTAGCATAGAGAAGTATTTCTTATTTGGCCAACAATTCTTCATGAATGATATTTAAAGACCTGTGACCAGCCTATCATGAACATTGTAAAAGAAGGTATGTGGCAAGGGAGTAAAGAAATTGTCCCAGTAAGAGTTAAACGTATATTTCTCTGGAGAAGTATACAATTTTATGACTTGTGGTATCCAAATAGCCAATTTACTTAGATTGCTTTCTCTCCTTGCAGATTAACAAATTCCTTGTCGATGAGTGGAGTTGCCACATTCTCCCTAGCATAATTAGTATCTATATACTACTTTCTGTGTATTGTTTTGTTTATTGGATTTTTTATTCTGCTGATTGATATGCCTCTCTGAATTGAGAAGGAGGAATGCATTTAGACTTCTTTCAGTGTAGTCTTCTACTGCCGTTTTGAATACCTCCTTTTCTCAAACAGAACTGTTTAAGTCTCTTTACAGAATTTATCTATAACTGTCTCTTTACCCTCTATATCTTTAAATTGAATATTCTTACAGAAAAATAGTTTTCATGAATCTCATGACAATGCAAAACAGTCTAAATGAATTGAAATTATTTTGCTCCTAGGAGTAGTAAACAACACAAATTTTTGAAGAAAGGTTAAAGAGCTCCAAGCTACAATGCAATGTGGCTTTCAACAGAAAAAAATAATTAACTCTGGAAGATTTTTTTCTTTATTGAATCTTAATATGGCAGAGTAATATTTTTTTCTTTTAAAAACAGTTGGGAAATTAACAGAGCTTTTCACTGTGAGAATATCATGAATTTAAAATGATCCGAGAGCTTATTTGCTCTCATTCTTCAATTTCTTTACAAATAAGTAATTATCCATTAGTCAGTTCAAGTACTTGACTAATTTTCTGCATTTCTAAGAATAACTTCTGTTTGTCAGAAACAGCCAAAGTCAGGCATTCACTAATTTCAGATCTGAAAGAAAGAGGCCTGTGACCAATTATTGGATCCCTCTTGGAAACGTGGAGGATAGTATAGGCTCAAAAAGAGATTCCAAGTCTTAATACTCTTATAACAGTCTTTGATCAGTAGTTTTTTTTTNTGGATTTGCTGTGAAAACTTTAATAGGAATTGTAAGACTTGTTCAGAATGTAACAGCAATGAACAACTCTTCTCTAGATAAGCTAACATGTGAAGGCATTAAAATACCCACCAGGGGCTTTTGCTTGTGCTTTGTTAAGTATGCAGAATAGCGACAAAGAAAACTCAGAAGATTCACAGGTTTTATTTCCTTTTCACTATGGCTACAATTTGTCCAACTGAAAGCAGTAATCCAAAATTAGGTGAGACTCCTTGTCCAGACTAGACACTTGGTTTTAGACTGGATGGTATACTTCTCCCTTTCTTACACAGAAGGAAGCACTTAAAGTATCTGGGATTTCAGATGGAGAAACTGCATTCCTGCAGACCTTTTCAAGCCATTGCACCAGTGCAAAATAAGTGTTTCCAGACCAGATGTGAATCCCTCTTTGTGTAGCTCTACAAAACGTAGACACACTCCCACATTATAATTCTTGCTACATACTACTTTGCACTGTGTTCTGTCAGCTACCTACTCAGGAAATTTCCAGAATGGAGATGTAATATACTGGAATGTGTGGCCAAGGGAGAGGCATCCCTTTTGTCTTGCATTTGGAGGATAGGATAGGAAAGCTGCAGAAGAACTTCTTTATGATGAGGGTAACAGAGCACTGGAACAGGTTGCCCAGAGAGTTTGTGGAGTCTCCTTCTAAGGAGATATTCAAGACCCATCTGGATTCAAGACCTGTGCAACCTGTTGTAGGGTGCCTGCTTTAGCAAGGGATTTGGACTCGATCTCTTGAAGTCACTTCCAACCCCTGCAATTCTGTGATTCTGTGAAAGTGAGACAAAGAAAAAATAGGCAAAGGTAAAGGATTATTTTACTGGCTATCAGACAGGACATCAGTTTCCTTCTCCTGCATAGCCAATGCATGGCTCAGCACTGTACCAATTAAGGTTTCATGGAAAGCCCTGAGTTGCTTTGGTAATCATCATCATCATAACAAATGGAAAACAAATGCATGGAACCAAATTCCTCTCCATTCTGACTCTAAGCTATGAGATTGCAAACATCTCCTTCAATAATGTTACAAATTAAGAGGCGTCTCACCTACACTAAAGTGGCCTCCACCAGCACTGACTCAACTATAAGCCAAAGGAAGATACCAGAGTTCAGAAAACATTGGTATATTACTTCAGGTTGTTATATATATATACCAAAACAATCTGCATTATGGTCAGTCAGTAACTATGAATTTCAATATCCTGCACCTCTACGAACTACTGCTGTATACTAATTAATTTATTTATATCATTAGTAAAGATATGAATATAACTTATTTAGCATACTGTCTGTCTGTGATATTCCACATCTTTCATATAGAATTTATCCTGCAACATTCTTATATCCAAGTTTTTGGGTTAGCTACCTTGTGAGAATGACATCAGTCCGTAACTGTGACCAGCCTGACAAAAATGCTGTGCCTTCAGCACAGTGTAGTGACACATCACCTAACGCTTCCCTGGCACTGTAAAAGAGTAGTTCTTCCCACTCTTTGGAAAGAAACCTGTCCTGTGGAAACTCCTGTGAAAGAGCAGTTCTTCCCACTCTGGAAAGAAACCTGTCCTGTGGAAACTCCTGTCTCGTGTCATCTGTCTTGCAACTTTTCCAATTCCTGAAGCTGAATGAAAATTATATTTGCTTTTTAGAAACAAAGATTAAGGTATCAGCTTGAATTTCATGTGTATATGATTGCAGGGTGTGGTAGCAAAGGCAAGGTTAAATATTCATCAGGCAGCTGAAGTTACTAGTGTAGATCATCGGCTGGAGAGAGGCTGCAAGATTTTATTATTAGCTGCCATAAATAAACAGGATTTAATGCTGACACATTGACATCTGTGAATATTACATAAAATGGTCTTAAAAAACACAAAATAAGTCTCGGTAAAGCTATCCTAACAAGTTGCCATAAGTGAAACAGACCACTAGGATCTGCATTATTGCCTTTTAGTGTATGTTCAATTTCTGATAAATAACATTTTATCAGAATAAGCGAACAAATCACATGCGTACTGGTTTACATTTTATAGCCTATTTCTTATCAGCATTCTAAGCTTTTAAAAAAGACTTTTAAAAAAAGAATCTCTCCTTCTTAATGTGTATTTTTAATTGTTGAATAATTTAGCTCCTAGATAAAACTATTAATCAAACTGTGAGTCAGCCTCTCCTTTTTACGAACTCCACAAAGATAACTCCACGATAGCCTCGAAGTCAGTAAACTTGGTCATCAGTCAGTTCCCTGCAACTCCAGACTGCCAGTCATCCTAGAGACTCATTTAATACATCTCTCCACATATTTGCTGTCTGATTTTAATGTTCAGAACATCTGCTGTTAACTAAGAAAAATAAAGGGAAATGGGTTTTGATTTGCATCCTTTTATGATAAGGTATTCCAGGCACATATTGTCACTATTCCTTTTACTGATGGCATTTGGAAGTATGCCTTTATCAATCATTTCTTTTTCACTTTATTTGGTTGTTTTATTCTTTTTTTCTTTTTAATGGTAAGGTTCTCTCTCTTCCTTGAAAATAGAAAGTTAGAGAATTTAGGTGGAGATAAAAACCAGAGCATTGCTGGAAGTGATTGTAAAAAAAGAATGCTTTGGGTCAGAGAAAGGAGGAAATTACATGGGGGGTGGGGGGGGGTCAATTATTGTCTAAGCCAAAGAACCAGATGATTTTCAGCTTAGATAGTGACTGGTGGCTAAATGAAAGCAACAGTACTAAACCTTCACTTTCCATCCACTCACACAGAGGGAAAGCAAGCCCTGTGTCAGTGAGCAGCACAGGCAGGCAAGCTGGAGAACAAGAACCCCCTAAGGATCCAGGGGGCTGTACTGGCAGGTTGGAGCAGGATTCCAACTAGAGACAGGCTTAGGGTCAGCCTCAGCCCAGCATTCAAGGCAGCTGCAAGGAGGCAGGTCCCAGGCCCAGAAAAGTGAGATCACCAAATTGGGGTCAGACTGAGTGCAGCTGAGTGTTATGTGGCTGAGATAGGTGCCACGGGGAGGAGGTGAGCTCTGGGTCTCACTCCTTCACAACAGCCCTCAGTGGCAGAGGACACAGCTACCTAACTTGCATTGAATGCACCCCACCGTGTTCTTGAACTCAGGAATCAGGCTTCCACTCAGCTCATGGTCATTTGCAATACAAGGAAAAACCCAACAGGTAAATGGAAAAATAAATGGAGCAAAAAGAATAAGATAACAAAAATACAGTGCTAACTTGTAAGATAAGCACCACTCACAGCTCTCACAAAATATGGTGATTCTGTTGTTTTTACTGTTGTTTTTAAGGAAGTTTCTCTCAATCAGTGAGGGGTCAGAAAAAGAATGTACTCATATGAACTATGATTAACCCATGCTACCCTTTTGCTTCTTGGTGAGTTTGCATGGAAGCTCAGTGAAAGTAACAGTTCTGTGGAAATCCTTCAAATGAAACTGTTTACCTTTTCCCAGAATCTGAATCCCATAATATGGCTCGTAATGTGTATAATCCTACTGTGAGTCTGTGGACTAATAAAATACACACGCTAGTGCAGTAAGGGAAAGAAGATGTCTCTATTTAGATTATTGAACGAATGAGCATAACAGTACAGCCATAAAAGCCACATACTCTTTAATATCTTCATCAGTGAAATTGATAGTGGGGTTGAGTGCACTCTCAGCAAGTTTGCTGATGACACCAAGCTGTGGGGTGAAGGCGACACACCAGAGGGACGAGATGCTATCCAGAGGGACCTAGACAGGCTTGAGCAGTGGATCCAGGTGAACCTCGTGAGGTTCAACCTCAATTCAACCTCAAAAAAATCCAAATGCAAGGTCTTCCACCTGGATTGAGGCAACCTCCACTGCCAATACAAGCTGGGGGATAAAAGGATTGAATGCAGCCCTGCCAAAAAAGATCTGGGGGTGCTGGTGGTTGGATAAAAGCCAGCAATGTGCCCTTGCAGTAAAGAAAGTCAACTGTATCCTGGGCTGTGTGAAAGGAAGCGTGGCCAGCAGGTCAAGGGAAACGATCCTTCCCCCCTGCCCTGTGTTGGTGAGGCTTCACCTGGAGTACAGCATCCAGATGTGGAGTCCTTAGTACAGGAGAGACATGGATCTGTTGGAGTGCATCTAGAGGAGGGCCACAGAAATGATCCAAAGGATGGAACACCTCTCCCATGAGGACGGGCTGGAGAGCTGGGTCTGTTCAGTCTGGAGAAGAGGAGGCTGCGAGGTAACCTGGTAGTCACTTTTTTGTGTCTAAAGGGGAACTACAGGAGAAAAGAGGACAGATTATTTGGCAGGTTCTGTGGTGATAGAACAAGGGAAAATGATTTCAAGCTTAAAGAGTGTAGATTTAGGTTAAATATAAGGAAGAATTTTTTAACAGTGAGAGTGGTGAGTCAGTGGAACAGGTCGCTCAGAGAGGTCGTTGATGCCCCATCCCTGAAGACTTTCAAGGCAAGGCTGGATCAGGCCTTGGGCAACCTGGTCTAGCTGTGGATATCTCTGTTCATTGCAGGGGAGTTGGACTAGATGACCTTTAAAGATCCTTTCTAACTCTAAGGATTCTATGATTCTATAAAATGATTTCATTGTTTGGAGAAAAAAAGTTAGAATAATTGTTTTCCAAGAACTTCTGGAAGCTTTAGAATTAAAGTTACATGTCATACGTCACATAGTTTTGACTTCTCATAATGCACACAAAGTTATTTTTCTATTGTCACTTGGTTATCATGATTTGTCCATTCAGTTATGAAGTATTAATTGTCATTTATGTCTTTTCAAGTTCATTCTGCATGTCTGTAAATTATAAACCTTTATTAGGGTTGGCAATGAGCTAGAATTTCACTAATGACTTCAAAAATTATCAGCCTATGCTTGCAACTTCTTCATATCACTGCCAAATTTGGAAAATTAATTCTTCTTTACACCAGCTTTCTGTGCCAGAAAACAGTTGAACAAATGACAGTGTGGGGAGATGAGTACAGAGAACAGAAAAATGGAGAATGGGGATTGAAATTAATTTGGTTTTTAGTCTGAGAAAGGAGTACTTTTATGACACTGGACTACTATATGCCAAGAATCATTAAATAAAGATAATTCCAATGAAAAGGTCTTAAATCCAGACAGAAACCAGAAATGTCCACCACTGCTTATTGCCTAGGACTAACTCTAACAGTAAATGGAAATCTAGGATTGTATTTCCTCAAAGAATATTTTCTGCTAGATTAAGCTGAAAGTGTAGAACATCATCTGGAGCACAGGAAAAATTACACTTATAATAAAAAGATGATAGGAAGAAGCTTCCCAGGGGTGGGAAAGATGAGTTTAAGCACTTAGCCCTAGCTCTACACTGGCATGTTTTTTAACAGCAGGTCAGGCAGCAGTCTATAGTGCAGCTCTCAAACAGAAGCCAAGACTCCTTCCTGACTGACAATAAAATTTGACCTGACATATTTATCTTTCTTTTTCAATCTTCACTTTTGCATACACTCAACCAAATTCACATACTTTATTCTCTAAAGAATCATATTTTAGTTTGCAACTTTCAAGCTGAAAGGCAGAAACACAAGTGATCTGAGGAGTTTTTCTAAGGATAATAGACTTCATATACGAACTTACTGTTGGTGTTCAGACAATGCACAAAAACAGTATGATGGAAGAATTTCTCATTTCATATAAAACTTGATATCAAATCCTTACTGATTTGAAGTTATGCTTTCTTTTCTCTAAAACCAACTGAACTCTTAGCTGTATCTCATTGCTATTACCCTGTTTGTCTTCCACTAGCAGTGTACTTTTAGCGTAACTTTGGTTGGAGTGCTTCATTTTGTTGATTAGAAACTCCGATTTACAGATAGAACCAAAAGAAAGAAATAAAAGGAGGGTATGCCAAGATTGTGCTTTTCAGTCTCTTTCCCTCTCTTTTTTTTTTTTTTTTTTTTTTTT
>JACDJE010000592.1:0-26907 GCA_016647715.1 Pavo muticus | reverse complement strand
TTTTTTTTTTTTTTTTAAAGAAGTCCTACTGTTTTATGAACTTTCCTTCTGACTGTTTTACATAGCTTTATGGGTGTGGATCGTACATTTACAAGTACACATTGATACCTCTGGTTTATAAGAACTAGCAAACACGACTGTAACAGAATTTGAGACAGCAATAAAAGACCAAACCCTATGATGCAAGTAGAAGACAGAAAGACAAAAAACAAACAAACAAACAAACAAAAAACCTGAAGGTAATTAAAATAAATAAATAAATACTTCATTCTTTCATGAATGACAATCCTGGAGACAGTACACTTCAAAAACATAGAGGAGGTCCTTGGGCTGTTTTTAAGATTTAGAATAAATTTTTTAGTAATTATTTCACCTTGCTTTAGAGATGAAGTCCTATAAGTGTGGGTAAACAACTATAATTATGCAAATATAGTAGGATTCAAATTTCAGAAAAACAATGGAACTAATTTTCAATGTGTTTTTTTAATGTATAATAGACCTTTATAGACTGTAAAAATCAGCAGCCATTTAGATATGGGTTTTGCGCAATGAAGTCAAAAGAATGGATTAATGTGTGACATGACAGAATCATGCTTAGAACATTATTTCATAATCCGCATAGCTATTTTTTAGAGCACTTAGGTGGATTTAATAACTCAAGTAACACTTAAAATCTTCACAGGATGTGATGCATGTTCCATCAGAGTTGAAGCCTTATAG
Organism: Pavo muticus; assembly: GCA_016647715.1. NCBI lineage: Eukaryota > Metazoa > Chordata > Aves > Galliformes > Phasianidae > Pavo > Pavo muticus. Next base: position 26,187 of record JACDJE010000592.1, on the reverse strand, counting down.
TCCTGCCATCACAGTGTCCCTTCTCCTCAAATCATAGCAGAATTTGATCAAAGCACTTTATACATACACGTGCTTTCTTGGGTGCTAGCAGACTATTTTGCAGCCATTTCATGGTCTGTGCTGTAACAGAAGACCATCTGATGAATTAAGCTCCCCTTATAAGCAGGAAAATAAGCGCTAGCTCTATTGTCTTCTTGTAACTTTTCTAGTTTTATTGTACTTCCTCTTGCAAGCATCTGCATCATAAGCCACTCTAAAGAAACTGAGCAAAACATGATATATTACTCAGATAGATAAAAGAAGCCTCTAGCCCAGAGACATTTCTCTTTGGTCTTTGCAATCCTTGGCAAGAGCAAAATTGGATGCAGCAGATGAGTTAACAAGATGGAAGTAACACTGTTAATGACCACAAATGAATGAAATGAGACACTGATTGTGATTACATGTTCCTGCAGCTGCTGTATAAGTTAGGTTGTGCTACTTTTTCTTCTTAGTGGGAGGAAAAGCAGTGTTTTGTTGACAGCTGCTCCTTCAGTGAGTACGCCAGAAATTTTATATATAATGTTTCTGCAGACTGCTTGCTTTACAGATGTTCCTGACACCATTTTAAAACTTACTTCTGTTTCTACTGTTACCTTGTCTGTGCTGTCTCTTGGTAATTACTTTTTTCCTCTCTGTAACTGAAGTACTTCATTATCTATAGCTGTAGCGTTTACTGTCTCTAGATCATTTGCCTTGGTGTTTGTAATATTTCTCTGTTCTTCGCTGCTTCTAGTGTTTCCGTCAAGCTATGATTTCGATAGACTTCACTTCTTCTTCCTCTCTTGAACAGAAAGGGATTACAAATCTTGGGAAGTGAGAGTGTTTTCTGCATATACTTAGGAAAGGAATATAAGCTTTCTTATGGCTTTTGTTTTCCCAAGGTGTCTATAAAAGTCTCTGGCAAAGGGTAGGTGAATCTGCCAGCTGATACCTATAAGTTTACCGTTACTTTCACTTCTACTTCTCTTAGATACTTGTCAGAACTATGTGTTAAATCTTGGTTTGATACCAAGAGCTTGTACACTTTATATTTACTAAACTTGTCCTAATTCCTTATAATGTTGATCATGGCCCTGTGCCATAAGTGTTGATTTCTTTTCACCGTATATTCACTGTTGAAGTTTCATAAAAACTGCCCTCTTGACAGAAGCCACTTTGGAACACATTAAATGCATATCTGTAAAAAGCCTAAGAAAGGAGCAGGAAAGTATCCTTTTTGATGGTAGTCCCCGAAGAGTAAGATGAAGAGGGTTACATGTTGGACATACAACTTTTTTCACCATGCTGATGTGTGGGATCTATGAAACACGTGGGATTTCATACAATTCCTCTATTTGTAAATTTTCTCTCCATATGATTCAATAATTCTGTTTTCCCTTACCAGAACCTAACTGGCTTTGTAGGCTGTAGGGGATTTTGTCCTCTGATCTGATCCTGTCTGGTAGGCTTCCCATCATTAGAACTATTGAAGATCTGTCTTATGGGATTTGATGTACGTATCCCAAGGTGTTTTAGATAAAACTGATTTCAGGCCCTGATGAATGAGTATATTCACAGAAATGATGGGTGCTATGACTGGTGTTAATTTGCTCCAGACTGATACTAGTCATCATTATAAATTTGTCTGATGTTTTAAAGTGACCAATACGCACTTGTTATATTAATCTTAGCTTCAAAAGAGAATGAATTTTGAACACTGTGAAGATCTTGTGTGTTGGCAATGGGCAAATGTATTGTTTATAACTAGTCATCTGAAAAAAATCTTAGCTGCTTTCAGTTATTGTTTGCTATTTGATAAAATAGCTACTCAACAGTTGAGGTTCTTAAAGTTTAATTACCTCCATGAAGCTATGTTATCAAATCTACATCTTTTATGCAGGATTGTAAGTATTCATCCTCTTCACCAGAGGCAAGTAATCTCTGTTACTCAGTTCAGTCCTTTTTCTATCAAAGATTCAAGCTATTCCAGAAGTTTACATGTGACTGCTTGGAAGCCAAATAAAACTCTGAGTAAAATGGAAACCATATATACTATCTGATCTATGCTTTAGCTACTAGTTCCTTTAACTCACCTTCCTACAGTTTCTTCTTCCATTGTATTTTAGGGGTAGTGGAAAAGAAAATATCCTTAAGTGCTGCATTTTTCTCTTTTTCCTGACTCTTTCTGCTAATGCAGTTAACAACTGCAGGAGTTTTTACTGTTTAAAAGTAAAGAGGTGTATTTCTATGTTCACCAGCAGAAGTTAGTGAGACTCATTAGTTAATTCCTTTTGGCAGTTATGATTGTGAATGCCAATTAACTTCTTGATCTGCAATAACTTTATAGTATTATGGAAGTTTAGAACTGGTTTCTGAAGCTGTAGATATCTTAAACACAAACATAGAAATAATTTACGAATTGTAGGAGATATTGACCTGTTGATTTTTCTTCTTCGTAAAGCTAGCATAGAGAAGTATTTCTTATTTGGCCAACAATTCTTCATGAATGATATTTAAAGACCTGTGACCAGCCTATCATGAACATTGTAAAAGAAGGTATGTGGCAAGGGAGTAAAGAAATTGTCCCAGTAAGAGTTAAACGTATATTTCTCTGGAGAAGTATACAATTTTATGACTTGTGGTATCCAAATAGCCAATTTACTTAGATTGCTTTCTCTCCTTGCAGATTAACAAATTCCTTGTCGATGAGTGGAGTTGCCACATTCTCCCTAGCATAATTAGTATCTATATACTACTTTCTGTGTATTGTTTTGTTTATTGGATTTTTTATTCTGCTGATTGATATGCCTCTCTGAATTGAGAAGGAGGAATGCATTTAGACTTCTTTCAGTGTAGTCTTCTACTGCCGTTTTGAATACCTCCTTTTCTCAAACAGAACTGTTTAAGTCTCTTTACAGAATTTATCTATAACTGTCTCTTTACCCTCTATATCTTTAAATTGAATATTCTTACAGAAAAATAGTTTTCATGAATCTCATGACAATGCAAAACAGTCTAAATGAATTGAAATTATTTTGCTCCTAGGAGTAGTAAACAACACAAATTTTTGAAGAAAGGTTAAAGAGCTCCAAGCTACAATGCAATGTGGCTTTCAACAGAAAAAAATAATTAACTCTGGAAGATTTTTTTCTTTATTGAATCTTAATATGGCAGAGTAATATTTTTTTCTTTTAAAAACAGTTGGGAAATTAACAGAGCTTTTCACTGTGAGAATATCATGAATTTAAAATGATCCGAGAGCTTATTTGCTCTCATTCTTCAATTTCTTTACAAATAAGTAATTATCCATTAGTCAGTTCAAGTACTTGACTAATTTTCTGCATTTCTAAGAATAACTTCTGTTTGTCAGAAACAGCCAAAGTCAGGCATTCACTAATTTCAGATCTGAAAGAAAGAGGCCTGTGACCAATTATTGGATCCCTCTTGGAAACGTGGAGGATAGTATAGGCTCAAAAAGAGATTCCAAGTCTTAATACTCTTATAACAGTCTTTGATCAGTAGTTTTTTTTTTTTTTTTTTCAGGCGCCGTTCATGTTGTATTATCAACAAGAATGCGAAAAATGTAATATATGTTTCTGAATAGCACATCACCTCTTAATGTTATCTAGCTTCTAAAAGGAAGTTGACTTCTTCCTGAGAGCAAATGCAGTAGGGATGTAGGGGATAAAAAGACTTGATTTATTATGTTTCCTTTCTGTTTACAATATCGTGCATCATTTAGTCCAAAACTGAATAAACCAAAGCCATGACGTAAAATCATTCTAGATTAATAGTTATGAGATGTGCCATATACTTCTTTTTAGATAATGAGTGCTTTTGGGACCTGAGAATGCCATTCCTCATTAGGTAATTAATATGTGGAACATATCACTATGAATGTTTATGTTGGTAACCACTTACTAAACGTAATTTCAGCTTGTCTTATTTGCATATCTGAGTTGAAAAATATGGGAATCTGCATTTCATTTTGTTGTTTCAAATAGTTACTAAATAGTACTCATCAGTTAGGATAATGCAGCTGGAAACAACAGTAGCATTTTGTTCTTATCAAAGTTATTTTATCTGTTAATAAACATCCTCAGAGAAGCAAGCACTTGCTTCCTTAGAGAAAATTGCTGTTATTAAAATAAATTCCATTTTAAGCTGTTTGCTTATGCATTTGTGTAAGATGCTTTTGTTAATTCCCTTTGGTGCCTTCTGTTAATTTGCAGAATGCAAAATAGACCATTCAAATTTCAAATATATTTTTAAACATCACAGCATCATGCGTATGATAGATTGTTAATGTAGCTTTAAGTGGTTGTATTATTGCTGTCTTTCACTTACTGTACAGCATTATCATAAAAGCTCAACAAAACTGTTTTCCTTATAGAGAGAGGAAAACATCTGTATTGGTGTTAATGTATGTATTTAAGATGGTGTTATTAAAGTCCAAGTCACTTTGATGGAGGAGCAGCCTCTGGAGAGAAAATAGAAGGTTTTAATTTATTACCCTTAATCTGCTTTTTAACTAGAAGTAGTCAGATTGTTGCAAGATCAGTAAGATCTATTTAATTAAAAAAGCAGAGGAGCATCAGAGTTTACTTCCTACAAGGATTAGGAATGCCTCCTATTTGGAGACTTTAAGCTATATTGTAGATTAGCTTGATGTCTTCTAGAAATGCTTTTATCATCACTTTGGGGATCTTTGCCTTTGACCTCGAGGGTAACTAATGACCTCTGAACACTCCTTTCAGCCCACCAGTATCCAATTTCCTAGTAATGCATCTGAAAGAATCTCAAGAATGGAACTCTATGAAGAATTGCTTGCTTAAAAAACACTCGTTACTTTATTTATAAAATGATTGGCTTAGACATGGAAATATATATATAAATGCATGCAATTATGTTTTTGTTTTTCTTTCCTGTGGATTCTGTCAGTATTCATTTCAGAGTATTGCATGAAACTAACAAATTTTGTTTCACAAGCATTTCCTATTGCATGCTGTTTCTATTGCTTCTGTGTGGGAAGTAGAGGAGAACCAAAGCATGTGGAAAATTTTTTTTACTATTTTTTCTATTCCATTTCTGACATTAATTATGCAAAAAATATTGTAGAAGTTAATTTAGATACCAATAGAAACGAGTTCCTTAGGAAACATAATACAAAAAGTTCTTTTATAGTTGAAACTAATCTAGATTCCCTTCTATCATCAATGCTGCATTTATTAGTTAGTTCCGTTATACTGATGCTTAAATTGTTCTTTAGTTAGTTCTTGTAGACTTTCTTTTTGCTTGTATTCTTAAACTTTAGGTGATGGCAATACCAACATAGAGAACTGAGACCAAAAGAGACCATGCATTACATCTCTTCAATTTGGAAACCATCAAAATGTATAGTCTTGCCAATCATGAAATACAACTTTCAGAACTTAAATATGCCTTTTGAAGGAATTACTGTGATTTATTAGGCACTCTGAAGAACTTGTTTAAATCTACTATTATTTGGTACTCAATCATTTTTGATAATTCTATTTTCATTTCCAATTCACCTACACAGGCTCATGTAAGTGCTCATACACAACTAATTACAACCTTTGCTTTCACGCTGGTGTGCAGAGCACTTCACATGGCGCCTGTTGTTTTGTGCTGCCAATCAGCTGCTCAGTGCTAGGGTGCTTCCTCCTCTGTGTCCTTGGACTTTTCTTTTACGTACACAGAGACAAATATTGTGTACCAGTTGATTTAAATTCTTCCTGCCTCATTTGTGTACATCTTTCTTGTCAGAAAATGGTTAGCTATCCAATCTATCTACTTGCTGACTTTATTGAATTCTTCTCTTGTACCCAAATTACAGCTAAGCCTCAAGGGCAGGTGTCAGACATGAAGAAACAGTAGAATGCAAGACAAAAATGCAAACAATGAAACCATTTTACTTTAACAGTAGTAAAATAATGCTTCAGGCAGATGTAATATGGATGCACACTTAAACAGAAAGGATCCTAGAGTGACCAGTTCTTCAAATGAGAATTTCAACATGTCACTGCATAATTAATGTTTCCTGTTGATGACTGCTCACCCAAAGGCTGCAGACAACATTCAGCTTTTACACAATTGGATACATGGTTAGCTTATGTCATTCCAAATAGGAGGTTTCCTTTCCATCTTGTGAGATATAGTCTACTCCAACAATGAGTTCCTTGTTTCTTTCTCAGCACTCTTCAGTATATCGCATTTTGATAGCATAACTGAGGATTTCATTAGCACAAGTCAGACTTTATATTCTGTATTTTTAAACTGCTCCTACTCCATCTTGGATTGAAACTTAATCCTAATTGCCATGTATGTATGTACATTCATCTGCTCCCTTTACGTATACGTAGGATTAAAAACATATGGATGTAGTAGTTTTGCCACTTTTTGTTATAAAGATTTTAACACTTATCTAATTACAGCAGTGTTGATGTTTAGTTTATTGAATTTATTTATATTTATATTTTATTTATATTTACTTGATTGTCTTCAGACAATTCCTTTTGATTACAGAGGAACCAGAGCATTTTGTTCTTTATAATTATGAAGTCTAAGGGGAAAAAAAAAAAATTACCTGTTTTTCCGTACAGTGCCTATGAAATATTATGAAAGCAGTTATTGTTATGAATTCAAAACTGTAGAAGTATCTAATAAGATGGATATGGATTTTTTCAGAGCAGTTATTTTCAGATGTGTATGAAAAAACTGATATCATTTTAAATGCCGCTACAGAAGTATTGTCACCAAGCATGTATTAGGTAACTCTGCAAAAAGGATAGGATGCATATTATTCATTGATATTTTTCAAATGGGAAAAAAAAAATTGAATATGCAACTGGAAAACAGGAAGTTTAGGAAGAGAAACAGATTCTGAAATCAGGAGCTCATAAGAGTTTTAAAGTCAAATGGCAGACATCACTTTTATCAAAACAGCCTTCCCTTCTATCTGTCCAGAACATGTAGTCAGAAATCCCCATCTACCATGTCATGCATTACAATAGCACTGCAGTTTGCCCACAGCGATATTTCAGCCAGAAATCTACTGTAGTAGGCAGTGAGTGAGTACTTTTATGGAGAGAATCATAATATTGTTTTCTAATCCTGGTACATTTCTATAAATTAACAATATTGGAAGCCTAAAGAAAAAGAAACGCCAGCCTACATCAGGACTTTACAGTAGGCCTATTTCAACTGCAAAAGAACAAGCATTATCCCAGCATTACAAGCTTAAAAAAATCACATTTAAATATACTTAAATATACTTAAATACTGTATTTCAGCATCAAGGAGGAAAAAATAAAAGGTCTTCAGTTGCAGTGCAAAATTTTTGAGATATCAGCTGCATAATTTAAGTTTGTCAGTAAGAATATATAACTTTTAGCAAGCACATTGTGTTTTCTAGCTAATGGTCTGAGCGTAATGCATAAGATTTGATTGTTAGCAACCAAGATACAATTTAGATTAAAAAGAAAGTATTTCAATTCACTGAAATAATTTATTTTCTCTAAATGGATAGCAAAAACAACAGTTACTTTGTATCATTAGCAGCAATTCTAGGGAAAAATAAATGATGAGCATAATGTGTTCTTCACTTAATGTTAATGTCTTGAAAATTTATGCTCAATAAAATGATATGGCTGTAGGGTAACTGAGATCTATATTTCCCAGAGCCTGGGCTAGTCTGTACCAGGAATGGATCTGCCAAAAGCTCTTACGTATTGAGTGAGCCTTATGGTGTCTGCAGCTGAGAGACAAATGATCATACCTAAATAAAGTGATTAACCTCTCCACTGTGATCCATGCATAAACAGAGAAACCATTAATAGCTCATGTCCCAGGCAAGCAGTGGATTTCTACATGCTGAATCTGTGCTTCCAGAGATGTTTAACATGCATGTGCTGCTGTTGGATAATGGGGATTTTGGATTCAAAGAACCACAGTTTCTGCTTTTGAAAAAGTAGTGAATTTACTCCCTGTGAAAACCACTTACTCTTAATATCTGCTGATTGCTCTTGTGTTTTGTGGGAAAAGAATAATAATTCTTCCTCTCTCCTTCTCAAGGAAATAATACTCTTTGGCACCTCTGGATTCCCCCATTTTAACAGATGAAGCAAAAATACAGCTGTTGCAAGTGAACAAATGTGTCTATATGCAAGGGCTGTGCTGGAAGTAATGCCTCCTATTTCATGATGTTGGTCTGTGAAATCAGAGGTGTATATAGGTGGTATGGCAGTAGGGGCTGAACCTTCCCACTATTCATAGAGTAAGCCAATTTTAAAGTTTAAAATAGTACTGAGCTACATTTACATATTGCAGGGAAAAAAAAAAAAAATGGGTTGTTAGTGTCAGTGGTTAGTTTTTACTGTGTTTAAGAACTTCACACTTATAGTTATCACTAATTTAGAGTATAGTACGACAGAGATGATGCTGGGTAGTAAGGACTGACAGCTGAGGTCCTTGATGTTTCAGAGTTCAAGGTGAGCAGGCTTTAGAGCTCTTCCATGAGGACAGTCAGAAGAGGAGCAAGTTGTTTGTTTTGTTTTCCCCATCTCTCCTCGCTCAAGTGTGGTGTTTTTATATTGCTTGTGCCCCATCCAAATAGAAGACTTTATCTACTCCCAGTGCAGCTTATTTTGTGTATGATTTTGCTGGTTGTCCTTCTTGTACTTTCAGCAAGATGTCCTGCTCATTTGCAATCTCTTGTGCTCTTTATTCTTGATCTTGCAAATTGCTGTATCGTTGTCTGTGTTTTCCTGTGCTGGCTGAGTGCAGCTATACAAGTTCTTGTTTGCCTTCTTCAGAGGTCACAGTGCTCACATATTTATGCAAAATGCTTATATAGTGTGCCTGGACATGCAATCACATTATTTCAAAATACATTGATCACAGTATCTTAGGATGCTTATATTTGGGCTCAAGGCAAGCTAATATTCTTTCAATCTTGATTCATGCAGTTCTCAAGTATAGGCATTAAAGACATCTTTTGCACAGCTGTAAAAATAGGCTGCTATTGGACAGACATTTACTGCTGATAAGGAAAAGTTATTGTGTGGGCACCTGCATTCATGTTATCTGTGAAGGGCTGCAGAGCTTCTTTACCAGCTTAGTAGCCACATGTTTCACCCTTAATAAATGATCTGAATAACAGTACAACACAGGAATCAATACTGCAATACTGATCTCTTGTCCTTAATGCTGCTGTGTTTACAGAATAGTAGTTCACAATGGCTGATGATCCTGAGTAAAGTAATGATGATACGCAAGCAATTGGTGAACAAAATACTTTGTCTTTGTAAGTGGTAGTAACAGTATAGGTAGGAAAAAAACAAACAAACAAAAAAAAACACCACAAGCTCTGTCCTGCATATAGAACTTTCATCAGGAATAGGAAGTCTGACCTACTAAATCTGCAATGTAATTTCTCCCATTTTTTGGTTATGTTGACACAAGCATCTGTGTCTCCAGTATATCTAACTTTGTGTTGCCTTTGGTGATGCATTCAGAGATCTGTTTAAAAAAATAGTCTTTTTAATATGATTCTATTGGACTGATCTCAAATCTACTGGAAATAAAATGGCATCTTTGGCAAGGAGGATTTCTTTGAACAGTATCATCTACAGACCATTAACTTTTCTGAAGTACTCTCCTGATGATGTAGGGGTAGAACACAGATTGAGTTTCATAGTTGCCAGTGAAACACTTCCAGCTCTTCTGGGAGTGTTTTCCCTGGCGCACTTGGCTACATTTGTTCAAGGAAGCTTCTCCCTAGCTTTACAAATTTTGTGGTTCACCTCCCAGTTAGTGAAATCCATCTAGATGAGAAAAGAGTCAAACCTCCTGTCACTAAGACCTACCAGTACCTCCTCCTCCTTTTTTTCTGCAGAGTTCCATTACAAGGTTCAAATACAAAATTAGGTTTATTTGTTCAGTATGAGACCTAACATGCTTGAGAAGTCCCTCTCAGTGGTTTCCAAGTAGATGGTAGTTTCCATATTCCAGCTGTAAGCAATCTTGAAAGTGCAGCAGATGCTATTTGTGTTCCCACAATAACATCACAGATCTCGTGGAAATAGCTGAGTTCTGCTAGCTCATCTCAGATGATTTCAGATGTGTTCAGAATATATAGCGTCTCCTCTGTGCAGGAGTGCCCATTAGTGGGGAAAAAATAAAGTAATTTAAACTGCATCAGCTGCCATGACTGGTTACCTGAATGCCAATTCTAAAGTCAATCCTATAGCCCTTGCTCCAGAACTGTTTTAGAAAATAATTCAGAACTAGCAGCCAGAGTTGCGTTATGAAAAATCATTTACTGATGGCCTGGAGACAAAAATGTTTATTCACTCGGATGTTTTTCAACCCTTGTTTCTGCTTTCTGCTATAGGATTTTAGCACACACAGGTGCATGTTTCTGGGGAATGTGGAAAAAAAAAAAGTGAAGAACTGGTGCAGCAATTATAGGTTTATTAGCCATTTCTGATACTACACATCACTTTAGCTACTCAGAGAAATGATCATTTAGGAACCATGGTGATTAACAGCTGAAGAGTCAGGCTGCTGCTTAATATTCATGTGTATTAAATCATTTCCACTCTACTGCATTCAGGATCATTAAAATATAACACCTTCAAAATAGATATCAGATGTGTTTAGTAAACCTGGTTTAGAGGGAAGAGAGAACGTTGTTTCCTTTTGCATACTGTGAACCTAGGGCTGGTCAGAAACTTTCAGCTCTTACAGGAATGGAATAGAGTTAGTCTCTTGGTCAGGATAGTTCTTAATTTGAGTAGTCAAAGTAAGGTAATGTAAACTGTGAGAGCTGGGGGGCTTTTGATGTGTGCAGCTATTGTTTTTGTACCTGTAAAGCCCTTTTTTTTTTTAATAACGAACACTTTAGAAGGGTAAATATGTATATAAAAAAAAATAAGTCTTTCTTGAGTGTCTACTATTAGTAGAGTATTTACCATTAGTCTACTATTGTCTGGTCAANTTTTTTGCATGACATGATCCAGCTGTTTAGCAAGTCTGTTTTAAGCAAGCTTTTGGCTTGTTCTGAAGCTTGAAAAGGAAAGTAAATTTCTAGCCTGTGAGAAAAACAAACCATGAGGACTCTGCCCAGGTGTGTGTGCTCTTATCAGGATGTAGGGTGTCGACTGTAGTTGAACATTCAGCGAAGATATTCCATGAACTTTTCATATGCGCAGCATCTGTAGTTCCGTAAGTGCTCAGATAAATAATTTTCTGCATGCATGAATATTATTTAACTGTGCACTGATTATCAAGGGCAAAGTTAGAGAATGTCTGTATTTAATATACTACCAGCAGTTTGATTTCTGCCATTCCGTTTCAAGTTGATTAGAATCCTTAGGTAAGCTGGAGCTTTTTATTAAATTTAGAGAATGTCAGTCAAACAAAAGCTGTTTTATCAGTTTCCTGTGTGAAAGGTACATAAATGGGAGCATTAGATTTAAAAGAGAAAGCATGACAAGAAACTGCTCATCTCCAACCATTTGATATTGTCTGCAGCTTTGAACTAAAATATATATATCACATAAAAATATACTCTTTTATTGCCTTTTCCTCAAGCCATGAAATTTTACATACAACTATATAGAAAATGTTGAATCCTCAGTGAAAAAGTTTTAACCTCTCACCTGCACAGATTGAGTATTCTCTATGTTTTGGTATGTTAAGGTGATAGGAATACAGCTAACCTTGAATTTGAGTTCTTTCTGTAGGGTAAAATATTTCTGATAACACTGTTGGCTGAAAGGCTTACAGTGCTGAATTATCTCACCATCCTTTAGATTCTAATAAAGGTCATTTTCTGATAACAGATTTCATACCGATACTGATATTCCAACACAATTAAATATTTCTAGAGCAAATACAGGGGAATAAAGTTTGCAGTGAGCAAGAGGCCATTTATGTCATCCTTTTCTACAGCTATATTAGTATGGCATAAAAGATCTGTAGAGTGTTTTTAAGGAGGATTGGATATCTGTAATAGGCCTTATGGGGGAGGAGGGGAACTGCTTTGGACTAGCTTTGCTCTAGTACCAGGGATCGTATGGATTAATTACTGAAGTGCATCAGATGAGCACTGTTTGTGCATATTTCAGTATAGTTTCACCCAAAAGAAATAAGACTTGTATGCTCTGGGACTTTTCTCTGAGGCAAGCTGACGCTCTGTGACCAGACACAATCAGTTTTGTTTCAAGACTACACCCTTGGTCCTCACTAGTGTACACATTGCATCATTTTATTTTATCAAAGAACATTCAGCTTCAGTTGTCCCTGAATGCAGCATCCAGACAATTTATCTGAACAAAGACTCCATTTGCTTAGTTTACTAATTGCCACAAACTGAATCAGAGAAATCAGCTCTGTAGAAAGTATAATCTGGGGGACATATTTATAATTATGATGACAGGATAGAAAGTTCTTGCATTTTAATTTGCTGCTGCAACTTCAACTTAAGCTAGAAGAAATGTCCTATAGTAGCAACTAATCTCTCTTTGGGACAGTAGTTAAAAAATAAAAGCAAGCCTTTTCTCATCTGTTAATTCTCCATAAGATAAGGACTATTAATGAGAATTAATGTTTTCATAGCTTGACAAAAAGAAAGGGTTAAACAAAAAGGATAAAAACGATTAAATATGAATGTTCAGTACTGTTATCTCCCTACCAGGCTCATGAAAATGATAGAACTAGGGGAAACCTATAGAATAAATTTCTTATTTTCTAATAGTTTGCTTTCCAAAGTGTGGTAGTCCTGAAAAAAACAAATACTTATAAATTTTGTTTTCAGTGATCATTACTCATCTTTATTTTTTGTTTGTTTTTGTTTTTCAGATAATTTGCAGGAGAATTAAACCTTTCTGCCTTTGCAGGACAAAGGTAAGATTTTAACTCTTGATTTTTTTTATCTTTCAGGCTTCTTTCGTCTGTGAGTGTATGACATACAAATAGAAAAAGATTTGTTCTCTGTAAAGCTCCTATAAATGTCTCTGAATGATAATAGGTGCTGAGAAATGAGGAAAATAGTGCTTTGCCCTGACAAGAAGCTAGAATGTGGAACAACAGATAGGGATGCATTCAGGCAAACCAGTCAGATGGTGGTGGTTTACTAATCACATTTCATTTGTGGAAAAATTATATAGAACTAAAAAGAAGCTTTCACACTCACAAGAAGCATAGTTAGCTTCACAGTCTTTATGTCTATCCCAGAAAACTAAGTGCAGTGACGAATTTTCAAAGTGTTCTATATTTCTGTGACAACTCATCTAACACCTTTACAGGTGTAATGGGCAACCAGGCAACTGGAACTGTTTGCAAGTTACTAACCTAGCATTTCTGGAGGTCATACTTGTCTTCAGATAGCAGATAGCAAGCCCTGATTTGGCTTAGTCAGATACAACTTCCAGCAGATTACACATACAGTTCCTTTGTTGATATTATTCTAAATTTTTGTGTTTTCTTTTGACTGACTTTTTAAATTTCGTACTCAGAGAAGTGATTTCCCATCTGAAATATTTATTTTAAAGGTGGAAAATTTCTTTTGGAATCGGAGTGGTTTCAGAATTTATATTTGTAGTATGATTACCCATGGTTAATTACATAGAGCATCTTTGTTTTTCTCAGTTTATCCCAGTTTTAAAAGAACTAGTGTTTCCTTGCTCTACTGAGACTTTTAAAGAGGCCTTGTTAATATGGGTTGACCTTATAGCATACTGTTGTGGTTGTGGTGATGAACAAGCATCTTTTCTCAAGTGTCCATGTTATATTTTCCAATGAAAAATAAGACACTGAAGCACGTTCTTTCTGATACCTATGAGAGAGTTAGAGACAGTTATACATACATTGTATGTAAATATCGCTCAAACGAGTAAATTAGAAGATATTTAGAGTTTAGCAGTCATTAAGATATTCAAATATGACTTTAAAATATTTTTTGAAATGCTGTTTCTCATTTTGGATTCAAAACATAAAAACATTGTCATCTTCAACTTGTAAGCACAAGTAATTCTGCTGTTTGGATGTCTGTTTTACCCTAAGACTTTTAAATAGATAACTAATTGAAGTCATATGTCCTTCTAAGTTATAGAGAACACAGTACCTCACTAACTGATTTATTGGAGTTGTGAAGGAATAAAGTGGGTAACTGGATGAAGCTAATTCCTAAAACCTAAAGGTTAATAATCTGCCTCATCTGTTATTTTGTTGTTAATGTCCATTTCTAGGTATGTGCTAAATAAGCTTTCTCAATAAACACAACAGTAAAGTGCGAGAAGTTTTGTTAAATAAAGATATAAATTTATAAGCTATAATGTACAAATATAAACTATATTTACAAATCTTGTTTATTTGCTTAGAGAAATAAGGTGCTTTTGAAAAGGTCAGATTTTATTTTTATGCTGTTAATGACAGAATGGCTGCATTTTGCTGACCTAGAGCTCTGTGTACCTGTGAAATTATTCAAAGAAACTATAAATTTGTTATCAGTTTACCTAATATGAAGTAATGATTTGTCTCCTGTTGTCCCTAAACATTGAGTAATATTTGAGTAATAGCATTGTAAAGCATTTCAAAGATGAATCCACTTGGTTTTCAGTAGTGATAAAGGGAGAAGACTCCAGAGTGCAATGCTAGTAGCCATTAATAACAAAACTGTGGAATAGGTGAGATTAGTTCTGTTCAAACTGTTCATCTGATTTATTTTTCCTTATAATTTGAAAGCAACCGCAGTAATTATACTAAATAGTAAAGATTTGTTTATATGTTTTCTAAGGAAAAAATACAGAGCAAATTTTCCTGTAAACTGTAGTCAGGTACTATCTACCATGGAGGACCCTACAATAGTTGTATTTTTAATGGAACAATATCATCAGTGAATGCAGTTGATAACAGAGGTGGAAGGATCTTTAGCTGGAGTTCTACATTGTATTTTATCACTATACTTTAACTTGCAATAACTCATTGGAAAAAAAAGAAAGAAACAGAATAGAGACGGGAGCACATGTAACTGGTTGGCTTTTAATTCTGGGCTTAATTACAAGTATACCTATCATCAAATACTCTCTTTACTGCATAAGAGAAATTATAGTTAAGCCTTGTTTGGTTATAGTTAACCTGTTTGGCTGTGTGGAACAGAAACAGTCTAATGAGTTTCTACTATACACTTCAAACTTGCATATTACGTGGAGGTTAAGTGTAGAAACATCTTTTCAGTTACAAGCTAAGGAGCAGGAGACATAAAGCCATGGCGAAGGGAGAGAGAAGTAGTGTAAATTGACAGTAAGGTCCTCTTTTCTGTGTGCAGTGCACTGCACAATTTAGTTCCTGTTCTGTCATCCTGACATTCTAATGAGGGATACAACCACAGTCTGAGATTTTTGAAACTGAGAGATTAACTTTTAACTACTTCCTCAGCACAGGAACAGGAATTCAAGTAAGAAGCGAATTTTTACAGGAAATTTTGAAGACTATTTTCAAGAACAACAACAGTACTTCAGAAGGATTAGAATGTTGCCTTGTTCTTGTTCCAAACACTTGATCTCCTATAACAAATACTTCAAATGAGTCAGAGGAAAAAACTTTTTCTCTACCTGTCAGATTTTTCTCAAATCTTTAGGATCAGTACAATATTCAATTTTTTTTCTTAAATATATTTAACACTACATGATGAGACTTTTTGTGTTTTGTTTTTAATATTCTTGTGAGTATGGCTGTAGAAATGTGTTTCCTAATTGAAACCATCAAAACTGCAGGCAAGTTAGATCTGCCGTTACTCAAGACTTAGGTCTATGTTACTGATCCAGCTGGCAAAAACCTTGGCACTATCATTTATCACTAAATATCAGTGAAGTAGAAAACAATTATGTGGTTTGGCTGTAAACAAGAAAAAAAAAATTATTCTGCTCTCACCAATACGTTTTGGTAATGGACACCAGGATATTTCTTGCCACCTAGGGTTGTGTGTGGCTGGTTGGTTGTGTGGCACTGACTCATGAAGTAGTTCACTGTGTTTTGTCAGAAGTTATAGAACTTTTTTGAAACTTGAATAATATTCTGTCCTTTTTTCAAAAAAAAAATCTGAAGAGAGTGATGAGTCTGAGCAGGCCCTCTCTGCTTTCTTGATGTCTTAGAGTATACTGAACATATATTTTGCCTATTTTGTATATGCATGAAATTTTGCTTTTATTTCTAAATATATTTGCATGAAGACAGGATTTATGTTGCCTACTTCATTCACTTTTGCTTCTTTTTCTTCTCTGAAAGTCATAATCCTCTGAATGTGAATCCCAGACTTTCCTACTGCTAATTGTGATGTGTAAAACAGGATTATGATTCTATATGAAGAATAAGTAGGTGGAACAGATGAAGAAACTGAAAGTCATCTTTGCATGAAACATAAAGTGTATTTTTCTTTCCATTTGCTCTTTTAAAGATATCAGAGAGTGTATAATTGTAATCTGAGGGCTTTTACTGATTTTAATACAAAAGGAATTAAAATATTGATTCTCCTGTCATAACATTGACAAGGGACAGAAAATATCCAGCACTTGAAAGACATCTTTTATTGGTTCAGGTCACCAGTTTCTATAACCATCTAAGGCTTCAAACATGGAGCGAGGGCTGCTCTGAAAGTAATGTCTCCTGTTTTATTACAATGCCCCACAACATGAGAGGTGGATGTTGGTGGTAGAGTTGGTAGAGGTTGAACTTACCTACCAGTATTCTGTTACATTGTGTTGCCATGTGATTGCAACATAGATGGCAGTGGAGAGGAGTCTGACAAAATGGCATCTGACAAGGAAGTGCATATGAAGCAAAGGTGTGGTACTGAATCCCTCTGTGTGGAAGAAATTGCACCCATTGACATTGATCAACACTTGCTGTATGTTTATGGAGACCAAACAGTGGATGTGAGCGCAGTGAGGTGGTGAGTGGTATGTTTCAGCAGTGATGACAGTGGGTCACCTTTGCTGGTGCAGATTTTTTTAAATGTGGCACGCAAGCTTTTGTTCATAGCTGGCAAAAATGCATAGCTAATGGTGGTGACTGTGTTGAGGAATAGTTTTCTGTAGCTTATAATTTGTGCTCTTATAATCTATTGTAATTTCCATAGAAATAAATAGGAGGCACTACTTTCAGATCAACCTACATACATAAGCCAGAGTTGAATTAAAGGCATTTCTTATGTCATGTTTCAAACTGTATTCAATATCTTCAGCCATTTAATCATCCCCCTTCTATATGTATAGAGCACAATCGTAGGTCAGAGAAACTTGAACAGAAATGTAAGTTTTTAAAATATCCACCTTTGTATCTGCCAATCCATTATGAAGTCCATGAGGAAATGTTTCAGGCGATGACATGCCTGAGTTCTGTTTTAGTTAGTAAAACCAGGAAAATTTTTCTTCTCATCACATCCATTAAATAAACTGCTGTTGTTCAGAGAAAATGAAGCAAAATTGGGGTGAATATTATTGGAGTACAGAGTTAATATGCAAATTACTCATGAGTATAAGAATACCAGAACTGCCTCTTTCTGTCAAAACATAGCTATGAGATACTTGTCCAAGCATTTACTTTACACTTATATAAAAGCAGGGTATATACTAGTTAAAAAATAGAGGCAACACATGTATTCTAACACTCCTCCAGGGAACTGCAGTTAGTGTCCCTTGAAATATCTACTTTATTCCACATTTTAGTGAAGTGTGGGATAATTTTTGCTCTTCATTTCCCAATGTTGCTCAAGAGCTTGGACACTTGGTTATAGACTACTTCATCCAAAAAGGAGAGGATTTTCAAGTTAGCAGCCAAGTATTACTAAATACTGCTAAGAGGAGGTAAGAGGAAAGAGAAAGCATTTTCTGCAAGCAGTAACTGTCAGTAGCTTAGACTTCCTCCCTTTCTGCTCATTCTTCCTTTCCTGTAAATGTACAATATTGTCTTTTTCAAATCTAGGATGCTTGAGGGCTCTCTCTTTTCTGTCTGAGCAGGAGGTCAGAAAGAGGAATGGTAGGAAAACTTGTCTGGAAGTTCTCTTTTCAGTGGCAATTAACTGTCTTCCACATACAGAATACAACACAAAAAAAAGAGAAGGCAGCACAGGATGAAATATAAAATATACAATGCAGAACGTGGAGCGATATGACAAGCATGACAGCAAATTGGTGTAAGTTATAGTGTTTTGCTTCAGCTTATAGGCTCTGAGCTGGATTCACCTCTTGCCAGTGATGACTCTGGCAAAGGGACTAAAGAATTAGGCACAGTGGCTGCTTCTGGCTTTCAACAGACTATTTCAGCAGTAAGAAATGCACAAAGCATGAAAAATGACCCAACAGGACAAGAACTAAGAATCTGCCTGGCATACCCTATATACAGAAACATTCTGAGTGGAAGTGAGCCGGTTCCATTGTCCATTCTAAGTGAAGATTTTTGAGATTTCTTAGTAGATTCAATTTGGATCAGCCTTGGAGAACCCAGGTTTACTCTCAGTTTGGGTTTGTAATTTTTGTTATTTCTATCTCCATTTTATGTAGAAAAATTAATTAATTGAAACTGGTTAATGAAGCAATTGTAGCAGGAGATGTAGCTTTATTGTGCAAAGGATCAGTGTGTTTTTTTTTTTTTTTTGTATTCTCCACCTAATCTGTCCTCATCATATACTCTAATCTTTTGTTCCTGAGCACTTCTGTTGCATTCTGGGCATTTGATTATGCCAGTTAGGCCAGCAGCTCCTGGTGCACCACAGTTACCCAGCAGTACATATATTGCCTGTGAGTGTGGATTGTACAATGCAAGTTGTCAGCTTTTAAGTATCATTAGAAAGAGCTTGACATAATTTGCAGATGTTTACAAGCCACTGTGTATTAACTCCTTGGAACAAGACCCAGAATTCTGTTTGCATTTTTAAAATCCCTAAAGAATGCAGCTTTTCTCCAACAATATGGTTTTCAAGGCTGCTGAAAAACAAATAGCAAATACTAGAAAAACATGAGAAATGCAGATAAAGTTCTCACAAATTCTTCATTTTCACCAGTTTTACTGCTGGGAAAGTGCTAGGCCCCTAGCCTTTCCCAAATCTAGGCAAGATGTTTTTGTTGCTTAAATTCCAGCATGTGTTTATTTTTCCCCATCATTCTTCACCCATGCTTTAAGCAGATGGAAATGACTCCAACAAAAAGCCAGGTGCATGCACTGGCGGCTTTCCTGCTAAAAGGGATTTGTCAGATGTTTCTTCCACCTGTGAATTGACTGCCCAGTCTCAGCCAGCTCCTGTGAATGCAATTATTATGCTCTATTTCAAAAAGGCAAAACAAATTCAAGTTGATTCTGTCAAAAAAATTGGCTACCATTATTATTTCTCTCTATTTCTTAAAAATGAAATAATTTATTTGACTACCAGTTTGATTTTGAATTTGAGCACATATCCTGATCTAATTTCTATAATGCTATTTCAGATGTAGATGAGTGCAATTTCACTCAATGTCTATTCTACACTCTTTAAGTGATAAACAGATATTTATATTCACATCTTTAACTCTGTTCCTAAACAGTAAAATCTCATTATTCTCTGAGAAGAGATGAGTCATGTTGAGGCAGTAATAGGAGACTACACATGCATGGCTTCACATGGAGCTCTGCTACCTGGAGGGAGGGCTATAGATATTGAGCAACTGTAGCCTCCATGGATTTCAAGATCCCTAGGCTTTGAGAAACCCCCTTCCTTTATGGAGAGCAAACTCATTTTCTCAATAAGAAAAACCAGAGCAAGATCTATTCTTTTCCCTGACTTTTCTAGCCTGACATGAACAGGCTCATTAAGCATCATAGAAAGTTTCAAAATGAAATAAATTGCTATCCTAAAATAATAATAAAAAATCAGAGTGAAATGTGGAGCAGATTCCGCACTAATGAAGTGAAGCACAAAACTTCACATGTAGGTTACTACAATGCAAAGATCATTGTATTAGCTCTTTGATCAGCTCTTTGTGCTTATCAAAAAAACTTGGTTTGGAGTAGCAATCTTCACGCTTATGTACAGCCAGGTAGATTTGTGGAAGTTACAAATTGAGAGCAGAAAAAAAAGCAGCAGCCCAGCATGAGCAAGGAAAACTCACAGCCAAAGCATTAGGCAAACTGCTTAGGACTAGGTTTTTCTGATGGCTGGTCACCCAGTCCTGTGCAAAGAAAATGGAGTCCTGATGCTGCACAGACTCCCAAGATGAAAATCCAAAGTGGATCAGAATAATCACCAAGCTTTCTGGTATGGATTGTATGTTCTAGAGTCAAATCCTATTCCATTTATGGAATAGGCAAATGGCCAGTCTTGCTTTTGAACCCTCCAGTCATAATATAACAACCATGATCTAGGTAATATGCATTTTAGGTTATTGTAGTCTCATTTTGTGTGGCTTCACGGTTCAGCTATAAATGTATTGTTGCCTGCTAGACCGTGAATCAACTTCTATATTTTCCCGAATGTTACCCATGTTAGCATTTTTAAATTGCCCAAACCAGGTTGGTTTTTTTTTGTTTGTTTGTTTGTTTTGGAGGAGGAGGAATAATAGTAAATGATTTTGTTTCATTTCAGAAATAATATGATGCAACATGCAGAATTTGTTTTAAAGCTCATTGAAGTCCTTTTTAAAGATAACTTTCAGTATTTGTGGAAGCATTATGTCCAGCCGGTCAGCTGAGCATGTTCACAGTTAAACAAGGTTTTCTTTCCAGCTGGAAAAATTCAACATTAAAACCCATCAGCAGCTTAGTCACAAGTGACTCACTTTTGCAGCAGAGAGAAGCAATATCAGAACTAACAAACTGGTGACTGAGTTTTGTGATATTTACTGGTCAAGATAGATATATAATTTGGCTCAGGTTTCTGCTAAAAAGTTCATTGCTCATTTAATATTTGTTCAGTAACTTACATGAGCAAATGTCAACCGGTGGGGTATTTGTGAACTGTTCGCTTTGTTTGCTGTGCCACTGGTCAATTTGCCTAACTGGCTGGATGACGGAAACATTTTAAACAGGTGAAGAATAAAAAGCAGCAAACACTGCACATCCCAGTGTGAAAATGCAGACAAAAAAAAAAAAGTCTACATTAAAATGCACTAAACTGGTGGAAATTTCAGACATTTCTGTGAGTATATGATACCCCACCTTCATCCTTTCATGCCTTGAGTAATACAACACAGAAAGATGGAGTTTATTGTACTTGATAGAAGTAACAATTACATTGATTCTTATCAAATTGCTAAGAAATGGTAGCCTGGAATTCCATGTGAAAAATAATGGGAAACCTCCCACTCACTGCAATGAGGAGTAGGGTTTATTCAGCCAAAATAGGCAGAATGTGACAAAACAAGCTGAATTATATTGTGGTTCTATTTGTAGCTACTTCCACAGGGTATAAAGCAAAACAACAGCATCAGTTTTGTTTTTTAATACATTATGTCTAGACTGGTGATGTTTACAGTGAAGGTATTTTACTTATAAGAGTATTTTTAAAAAGAAAAGACAATAGTGTTTGGAAAACAAAAATAACTAGCTTTTTCTTTCATTTTTGTTATACATTCTAATAGGGTACTGACATAGATTGATATTCTTCTTGCTTCTTTTCTTGATTAAAAAAAAAAAAAGGCAGTATTTTATTATTCTTAATGGTTATTGAGGCAGATCCTGACCTTCAGCGGAGTTACAGTCAGGTTGTCACACTGTAGTTACACAGATTTAGGCCAACTGAGCATCTGATGTATACTGGCATAAATCAGTAGAAAAAAAATGGGGATTCACTTCCTTAAGCATATTTTGAAGATGTCTACAAGCTGTTAAGAATCTTCTGTACAGCATAAATATTTATACACTGTATCAAAAGGAATTTTTTATCAGCCCAGTAGTAGTTTTCTGAGAGTTGTCAAAAATGTGAATGCTGATCAGTTTATGGAATGCTACTTTTTTATTTAAATAGCTAAAATTAACATCACTATCTCTTTTTTGAAGATACATGAAATATGATATTTTCAGATTTGTTTTGGAAGGCATTTAAGTTGTATAAGATGCAGTATTTTGTCTTAGGCTACCAAACACAGTACATCTTCCTACAAGCCCTAGACCTTTGTGGTTACAGCATCGCTGCTGTGAAAAAAAGAGATTAAGTTGAACAGTAGGGCTCCCACAAGGCTCATCTCAAGTTCCTGGCCTTTGTTAAAGAAGTGAAAGTATTGACGGTGATACTTTGCATCTCTCTATGTATAGCTGCATGTACAGTGCTTGATATCTTCATGCGGTTAATTCAGTTTTTAAAAAAGCTTCTCAGAGTGGATGGGTTCTGTTAATTAAGTGCTATAAATGAGAAGTTCAAAGAAAACTGACTGAGCTCAATAGCGTGCAATAGCACCAATTCTCTTATGTTGTTAGGATTTGAGGTGTAGGTAAAGCTGCTTTAGCACTTGATTGTTGAAGTAAATACATAGATTTATGTCCCTTCCCTTCCAAGTAGCACATCATGTGCCTTCTAGAGCAATTAGACAAGGAGCAACTTTCCCAATCAAGAAGAAAGGTGCAATGGAGCTGTTTCAAACACAATCTCACTTGAGAAAATATAGATTGATTTGTTCACTCGGCCTAGCCCAGAAAGAGTATTACATTTGTTCAAGATCAAGAGAATCTGTGTCAGAAACAAAAGCTCTCTCCTATGTTTCATTTAGTATCTCCTACTACACTGCTTATCAAGGTGTAGCTGAGCAATTTGACCACTAACCTCTCACAAAATCACAAGATCGTTCCTTCTTAGACTGTTTGTATGACAGCATATGCTTCGACTTCCCCATATCCCAGGGAGACATTCAATAGCACACAGCAGGGGATGTAATTCTGTCCTAGACAGCTAGCCATGATCAGGAACTCTATAAAATATACCAGCTGAAATACCCAAATCTTCCTCAGATTTGCCAGTATTTTAGACCATATCCTGCTTCCATGTATCTAATCCATCTTAAACAAATACAGCTTCTTGCATTATACAGATCTAAGAAAAATCTACACTGAGTCTAATTTAAGGTATTGAATAATACAGCTACATCAATCAAAGAATATCAACATAAGTATATCAGGAATCTAATTTTTGATTCCTGCTCTCTGTAGACAGCTAAGAACCTCATCCCACTCTACAACACCCTCCAAAAAACACCTGAAAGAGATTTATCAGTAGAAGATATTGATCTCAGAAAATAATCATTAGCAAATATAATGGGCTGAAAGTAAAAAAAAAAATAAACGTATCTACCTAGTATTTCTAGCTAACAAACAGAGCATGATTTTTTTCCATTTATAATTTCTTGAAAAAATAATTTTGTTTGTACAGAGATCAGTCAAACATTTTGGCATTTGGAATTTAAAGAATGTTCACTGGATCTGTACCAGAAGTTCACAGCATGTGTGAATTTGCAGTTTGGATGTGTATAATTACTGGAACTAGGTTTCTGGAGCAAACATTCGTAACTGTATTTATTACATTTCCTTTAATGTTTCTAAATACTTCATAGCATTTTGGTAAAATTGTTTCAATTTCCATAGTAAACAGGGTACATATTACTATGTTTGTACATAAACTATATAAAATTTGGAGATACAAGATAGTCATTAATTTTAATAAGGAGGCAGGATGCCTAAGTTACTTATGGTATTCAGTTCTGGTAAGGAAGGGTTTTATCTATATAGTAGCTGAATATTAGCTGAATTAGTTGGACGCAAATCAGTCAAACTGATGTTGGCTGCCCAAACAACAGATGGTCAATTATTTCTACTTTGAACAAAAATCACCCTGTTTTCCTTTATATTTCCTAAAAGATCAACAATGTATCATCGTTCTTGTCCTACAGGTGTTTTCTTATGTTTTCTGTATTGTTGAGAGCACAGAGTGACTACTTTGACCTTCCCCTGTTATGATTACTGCAGATTTTCTGTCAATAAATAAGACTCATCAGTTTCAGAGTGGATAGTGGTTTATAAATGAAAAAAAGAGAGAGGTATTGATATTTGTGCATGGACTATTTGATGGTGTATGATGATGAGCCAGACCTTCCAGGGAAAGTAAAATTGAATCTTGCCTCTGATTGTATTTATTTGACGTGTGGCATGAAAGAGTGTCCTGAAAGAATAAGGGGTGATCAAATGAAATGACCATGCTTCATCTGATGATCACAACAGTAATAAGAATCCTAGCTGCCTCACAAAAAAATTTAAATGTTTTGGGTTTTTTTTCTTCTTCTTTTTCATTTTTTAAATCATCCATGCAGATGCGTCTTACATAAGTGAAAAATAAACATTATTTTGGCAGCTAGTGCTTTGGACGTCAGCTTTTGAAACAATACACATCAACTGGAGCCTGCCATTTAATTGGCAAGAGTCTGAGAAGGAGTGAATTTAGAGCAGTTCTGTCCAAATCTCTTTCTGGTATTGAGCCACCCTCAGGGCCAGCGTTACATGAAATGTAATAAATGTTGGTAAAGTACCATTACTGCTGTTCTTCATGCTTGCTACATCAATTACAAGAACTATATATTTGCAAATAATAAATATTTTATCCTTGCTACTTACAGTTGATCAATAAGCCCAAGAATGCTAAGTTATCCATCATAAACCACAACTCAGCAGTGTAGTATTCACAGTTCTCAAGAATATATTTCACAGAAAACCCAAAGCTTTGAATTTCATTGTATTTGATGATAAAGGCAGGTCTAAACTTTACAGAGAAACAGAGTTCTGGATCATAAATCACGGCAGACTACTCAAAGCCCATATTTTCTTGCTTCAGACTTGGCTTGGAGATTGTGATCTGTTAATTTTGCTACTTTAGTTTGTGGACTAAAGTAATAGCCTATTGATTATATTACACACACAACATTGAGAATGGGTTATCCATGAAATTCAGCCTCATGTATGCTACTGCATTTCTGGGATTTACTTATAATCAACAGTGTCCGTGAAGATGGGATTCATCCTAACTCTTTGTAGGCTTATTTTTCCCTGTTGAAAGGTGTAAAAATGAAATAGAGTGGAAATGAAACATTCTTATCTGTGTACTGATTTTCTCCTAGTCATTTAACTTTCCAAATTTTAATTTGTCTACTGAGGCTGTAGCCATTGGTAATGACATACACACCACTCTCATGTTTAGAGTTAGTGTTGTCCAGAGAGGCTGAGCCAAATACTGCTTCCAGTAATAGCAATATAAATCAGTCTATTTTGTCTGGGTACATTCTTTCCAAAATATGATACAAATTTCTGAGGACTTATTCTAGATATATTGCAACAAAGTTTTGAGCAGAATTTGTCTTTTATACCTTAAATACTGCAATGGTACAAGCAGTAACATAGCTTATGTATTAGGTGTGATTAAGTCATAAAATAGAATTATAAAACATTTGTCCAGTTAAAAAGCACCCAGTAGTGTGCTTAAATTCTCAAATGGTTGTGGGGGAGCATAAGTGTCTGTGGGAGATTATTCAGTCAAAAAGAGGTTAGATCAGTGGTTCACCGATGGAATGGTATATTGATGCAAACTCTGATAAATAGAGCAAAACTATGCCTTCCTTTATGTAGGTGTAATTCATACTCATTCTATTCAACTCTATTTCATCTAGCTGTTAATCCATACTTTCTTTGGAAAAAAAAAAATACTAATCTACAAATATAGCAACAATTTCAAGCACAAATTGGAGGAAACTGGATCTCTGGTAGTTTCATTTGAATCACTGCAGTATGCTAGCACTTCAGCAATGTGCTTGGAGTACCCCAAGCAACTGCGTTGATTGGAAGTGACCAGCTTTGTTCTCCATGTGAATGAAAAGCTTGAGCAGATTTTGGCATGCTATTTTTTAAAGAGCTGTTTCTCCTTTTCTCTTCATGTTGCAGAATTCGAATCTTCTGCCACGAGCGCTGTGTTCCACATGTCATTTCCCCCCCAGTTAGATTATATTTCAGCTATGTCTTTGCCACAAGTTCAACGTTTATCTCTTCTGTCTCATTTTTCATGGATTTCCGCTAGTTAGACATGAACAGTGTCACGGGTTATCTCTGGATACAAGTCCGTGACAGGGGGGCACAGGCCCCGGA